>JABFPP010000035.1:0-17664 GCA_022817365.1 Mallateleia sp. ZL-2020
ATATTGAAAATGGTGCAAAATTCTTTGGATATTTTAAAAATTACTTAGATTTTATCAAAAATTATAATTGTAGGATTTTTATGGTCGTTGACTACAACTTTGTGATTATAAATACAAATTTTGTATTTATAATCACATAACTTGAACAAAATTAAATATTTATAAATACAAATTTTTTAATTATAAATACAAAATTTGAAACGTCTAATCAAAATTGAGGTCGTTTACAAAAATTATTAAGATTTTAACAGAAATTATAATTGTACGTTTTTCATGGTCGTTGAGTATCAATTTGAGATCAAGAATGCAAAATTCAAACCGTTTAATCAAAATGGGACGTTTGCAAGAATTTCTAAGATTTTATCCACTATTTTAAATATATGATTTTTATATTCCTACTTTATTATATTTTTTAATGTGATAATATTCTTCCATTAATTAAGATGATTGCGACGACGGCAAAAATAAAAAATAATGTATAACCTTGGCGCAAATTCAGTAGACATTTATTTTGAGGTTAGGTCTGCTCTTAGTTCATCATCAAGTTAGATATACTCTTAAGAGGATGAATAATACCACATGATGCCTACGTTATCGGCTTTTAGTGTTTCTTTAATTTATATAAACATTATATACAATTTTTTGTTTTTGTCTTCGTTGCACTCTTCCAAATTAACGAGAGAATGTGAATGTATAAAATAGTTTAATTTTAATAGAGGAAATTTAACAAAAAATTCTGAAAATCTTATAAAAGACACTAAATATATTTTTAACACTTTTCATTAATTTACCTGAATTAAAATTAGATTGTTTCATACGTTCACGTTCTCCGATTATACCGGAAGATTGCGACGAAGACAAGAACAATAAATAACATATAATATTATTATAAATTAAAAAGACACTAAATTATTAAAGTTGTAAATAATTGATTTACAACTTTATTTAATTAAAAAACTACGTTCTTTCTTTGACAGGGGCAGCATTGAGACAGAAACCAATCAATGTCACAGTACTGCGAGTACATTTTAGAATGCACCCATAGGTGTATTCTAAATGTAATTATTTGCATACATTCCCTATCAGCGAAGTGTATTATTTAATATTATATAATACATATTCTCCCATAAATAAGCAAGGGCAAGTATCTCAGTAAAATATACAATATTTTATAATTTTGTTATAAATTAAAAAGACACTAAATCATTAAGGCAATTTTTAAACAAATAATAACTATTTGAGGTTATGTGTTCATAAAAGTACTTCTCCATCCACTTAAGAGGATGACAAAGTCATGTTTGTAAACTGCCTTAAAGATTTAGTATCTTTTTAATTTATAACAAAATTATAAGATATTGTTTATTTTACTGAGATACTCGGTCCGGTTTATTTATGGGAGAATATTTTTTACTAATTGAATTTCTATTTGAACGTTTTAAATTTCTAAACAACTTGAACAAAAAATTGTTGCTGTTGTTTAATTTTGTTCAAGTTATTCGGAAGTATCCCTAATAACACGTGTGAACATAACAGTTTATGTAAAATTATTGTTAAGCGGTGTCCGCATTTTTATACAAAGTTTGTGTTAACCGTTAACATAAAGTTAGCATGTTTTTATTTTGAATATAAAATGAACTTAATCAAACATGCAATTATTATATTATGTTAAAGTTGTTATCAATTCAAATTTCAAATAAATGACATGTAATTATCTGCGCGCTTTATATTATTGGTTATTATCTATTTTTCACTTTGTATCTTTTAAACCTGTCTCTCAGAATTTTTTAAGGATGCTGAATACGAAACTGATAGTCACTTTGCAAAATTCAAAATAGCGGATGTAATTTGGCGGTATGCTAGTATCAAAGTGTACAAAAAATGTTAATTTACAATGTAACTATGTGAAATATACCAACATGTATGTGTACCGATCAGGGTTGCACATAATAGAAAAATATACATATGTAGTGATTTATGTTGGTAAAGATGTGGGTAATTATGAGTATGTAAGTATATAGATAGATATCAACATTTATAAACGAATACGAATATTTATGGGAAAATGTAGATATATACATTTATGAATTTTTATAGGTGGCCATGAGTATTTATGAATAACAAATATATGTATGGGTATTTTTGTATACATATCTCAAATGGTGCTTTTGAAGTCCTTTTTTTGCGATAAAATGGTGCATTTGGGGACCTCTGGAGCTTTTGAGGACGGATCTAAAAATATATTAAGCGGTGTTTTTGAGATCAAACCAGTCATGAGGCCCAACTTAATTTTCGTTAGTTTCGTCCGTTTTTAAAAAGCCACATGATAGTTAGGCATATATTTGTACGTTAGTTTTGATCGTTTTTTAAAAGCCACACTTTAGATTTACGCAAAACCTCGTTTTGTCATAAAAGTAGCAGATCTAAAGAACCCAGAATTTGGGCGCGTCCTCGTTTGCACCGCGCGGACTAATTGTTATATACTCATATCTACCTATATACATCCATGTATATCTAGTTTTCTCAACAATAATTATATTTGTTCATAAATACTTATATTTATACAGGGTGTTCCAAAAGTCTGGACACGGTCGATTTTCTCGGTAAATATACATCGGATCAAAAAACTGAAAAACACGTGTTCAGTATTTTAAAAAAATCTATCGATTGACACCAAACACGACTTTCACCCCTACCCCCTGGGGATGGCGCAGGGGGCAATTTCAAAATCTTAAATGGAAACCAATTTTAAAATCTTAAATGGATTTTGAAATTGCCTCCCGCCCCACCCCTAGGGGTGGGGGTGGAAGTCGTGTTTGGTGTCATTCGATAGATTTTTTAAAAGTATTGAACACGTGTTTTTCAGTTTTTCGATCCGATGTATATTTACTGAGAAAATCGACCGTATGCAGACTTTTGGAACACCCTGTATATAATCCCGGTAAAACTTCACTTTAACTCCCCCCTCAACTTACTTTTCACAGCTGATTCGTATGTATTTTGACGCGCTGATTACGAATCTGCAAAAAGAACGCAATGATCTCTTATAGTTTTTGCAAAAACTGAATTTTTTGCAAAAATTTTTTTTCCACGTTTTATGTATTTTTATACCTTAAATTTAGATTCTTTATGAAAGTTCACGTCAGAAAACGAATATAACTTTGTTATTTTGATATATATGGTCCAAAAAAAGAATTGGTCAAAATATCTACGTAACTACCAATTTATAGTGGCCACATATACAGGGTGTAAATTTTAAGTTGAAAAACCAAAATAACTCGAAAAATAAGCTTCACACGAAAAAATATATAGAATCCAGAGTTGATTAGTTTCGAAGGGGACATCTGCTGGTGCTAAAATTAGCCCGCCCCCCAGCCCCCTGGGGGTGTGGTGGAAGGCAACATTGAAATCTTAAATGGGAACCCCCATTTTTATTGCAGATTCGGATAGTACATCAGAAAATACATACATTTTATTCGAATCATTTTTACAATAAAATTATTATATCAAAAGTTATAAACAATTTAATATTTCAATTTTTATAATGTTACATCGCAATAATCCGAAAATATGCATCGAGTTAAAAAATTGATAAGAATAAAAGTTCAATATTATTAAGTATTTTGTTGAATATGATCAAAATTATGTTTCGTAATTGAAATTCTAAATTCTCCCCCGCCCCACCCAGAAGTAGGCAGGAGAAAGAGGTTTTATTCCGAAGTCATTCAATATATTATTTAAAAATATTAAACTTTTGTTCTTATCAATTTTTTAATTGGATGCATATTGGATTATTACGGTGTAAAACCATGATAATTGAAATATTCAAATGCTCATAACTTCTGAAATAATAATTTTATTGTAAAAATGATTCGAATAAAATATATGTACTTTTTGATGTACTATCCGAATTTGCAATAAAAAATAGGGGTTTCCATTTAAGGTTTCAAAGTTGCCTCCCTCCCCAGCTCCAGGAGGCTGGGGGTGGGCTAATTTTAGCACCAGCAGATGTCCCCCTCGAAAATAATCAACTTTGGATTCAACACATTTTTTCGCGTGAAGCTTATTTTTCGAGTTACTCTGGTTTGTCTACTTAAAATTTACACCCTGTATACATGATATTTTGACCAATTTTTTTGGGACTAAATGTAACAAAATAACAATATAATATATGATTTCCGACGTAAAATTTCATGGGGAATCCGAATGTGAGTTCAAAGTAACATAAAACAAAATGAAAAATTTTTTGCAAAAAAATTCATTTTTTGCGAAAACTAATAGAGACAGCCACGTTTTTTGCAAGTTCGTAATCAGTGTGAAGAAACACCCCAATTTCATATGTAAAAAGTATATATTATGGGGGGGAGAGTTAAAGTGAAGTTTTACCATAATCGCATATTTATAATGTATATGTATATATTTGTTGGAAAAGGTTTTTTTGAATACCAAAAGTGGTATAAAGTGACGTTTTTGAATATCGGTGGTACTTTTGAATACAAAATTTAAAATAACATGGCCACGAAGTGGTACGAATGAAATTTTGGTTAGTTTTGTTAGTTTTTAAAAGTCATTTTTGTCTTTAAATGCACCGGTATATCAAGTAGTACGCGGTCTGAAAGCGGTATTTTTGAGTGCGTGGCCGCCTTCGAACGGTATGTATGCGTATAAAGAGACATATATCCATACAAGTACCCAAATTTATGAGAATAAACAAGGTGTATATCAATAAAACTTCAGATATATTTTGAGCCACTATAGTGTCCATGTCTAAAGGTTAAGGAAAGTTTGTTTTAAACGACTCAGTTGTGTGCAGCAAATAAAGTAGTTGTTTACTATTCATATATAAATAATAATTAGCCGGTTTATTGAATTAATAAATACTGAAGTAACAATACATTGAAATGTACAAATTATGTTTATATATATTTATTTATTTATTTCAAAATGCGCAAGTTGAATCTTTTACATTAATGATACAACGTAACTATTAAGCTCATACTCTTCATATGACGAATCACTGTAGTAGTTAAAATCATTTGACATGATCGACGTTGGTACAATAAAACCCTTTTTTTCTATTAGATCAATCGATACAATATCTTGAATTTCTTCAAGATGTGATACTAAAAATATTTCTACGTCGACTGATGAAATCCCCACATCGTAAAAAGGTTTGATATTTTTAAAGCGACTTAATTTCAAAAAATAAGAATCGTTAATCTGAATGATGTTTTTAATTAAACAAATTTGTCCATTTATAAAAATGCAGTTGTCTTTCCTTCGTGTGCGCAGTGTCAGTCCTTTAAACTCAAGTTTTTCAAATTGCATGACTTCTATAGGTAAGTTTTCTTTGAAATGTTCCTTAGAGGCTCGGCCTTTTTCAGTTCCACGTGATGTTTCATCATTCTTATTTAGATAAATCTCGGTCATTCGATTTGCTATTTGCTGCAATGGAAGGGCTGGTTTTCTTACTAACTTTGTAAAAGTTCCCATGACATTTTCAAATGGAAAAGCCGATATTGAGTCAAGATTTCCAAATCTACGAACATCGTCTGCAAGATGTAAAAGGCCATGAACGACGTAAGACATAAATGTTTTGCCATACAGAATCTCAGATTGATCGATAAATTTTATTAGAGCATGTTTTGCAAAAAGTAAGTGAACTGCGGAATCTGCATGAAAACAAAGACTTCTTATAGCAGCGTGAAGCAGAAGAAAGTTTGTGTAATATTCTTGGGGCATTATACGATAAAATACGACGATTCCAGTAAAAAGGAGAACCTGTCTAAATTCTGTTGCTTTAAAGTATGGAAATTGAGACAGGTCGTTTGGTCTTCTAGCAAATTCTTCTGGACACCACGTACTAATATCTTCAAATCGTTGTTTCGCTAAACTTCTACACTGACGGTTAAGTTTTGCTTCTTTCTTGTACTTTCCAAGTAGCCATACGCTGAGTAGTTTGTTTGTCACTCCCAATAACGCTAAATGCATATAATCAAAAGGCACATCGTGAACGAGACTACTAAGTACTCTATTCAATGAACATGACTCTGGAAAATGATGTTCATCATCCACTCTGTCATGATACTCTTCGGTCAGTCTTGGTGGATGCGCAGAACCCAGATAAGCTGTATATCTTGAAACTTTCCTCTTATTTTTGTACTTAATGGAAACACCTTCCACTTGACATTTGGAGCAAGGCTTTTTAGCATTATGGTACCTATGGTTTAATATAAACGCTCGTGCGGGTCCATCTGCAATAAAACATCTGAATCGAACCAATAGCTTTTTATTGCTATATATGATTCCGTTGCTATTTTTAATATCATCAATTTCTTCAATCAATGCCTTCAAAAAATCTGCAGAACTTTGAGGTTTCTTGGGTCCTACGTACAGTCCGACAAGTCCAATTTTCGAATTTATTATATTACTTATTCTGCATAAAATTGCCCAACCACTTAATTTCTTATTTATCTTAGCACCGTCAGTATAAAGGTCAATGTCAATAACTTCTCGGATTTCATCTATGGCGCTTAATAACGTAACTAATGCATTTTCAAGGCCTAAATGAAGGTATTCTCCCGGAGGTATAGATTTAACTTTTTGTGCTACTCTGGGTGTCTTTAAAAGAGTCCTCGTATTTTTGGGTAAATACCTGCAAACAAGGCAATATCAAAATTAATATGTACTTTTCAAGGCTGAAATCTCGTAGATAAAGACAGAAATAACTTCAACTTACAAAGATTAGTTTCTTAAAAAAAGCATGCATGTTGATAGTAATTTCGCATAGTTTTCATTAGAGTGACAATTAATTAATCAATCGGACGACAAAAACCATGAAAATGTGAAGAATTGCAAAAAGTATAATCTATTAGGCAAGTGGTTTAATTTTTTATTTCGAGCAATTCTAATATTTTATAATTTTAGAACGAAAATCTGTTTTTATTCCTTGTTGAAGTGTTGTTTCTTCAATTTTAGGGTGAGGGCGGAATTTACAGAGCAAATTCATTATAAATGGCATCGTTTTTAGCATTTAACTAATTTGATCTAATGATACAATTTTGAAATAAAATTGTTGAAGATATTAACGCATATGCTGTGGGGAATCTTACTTAAAAAAACATGACAAATTACGGTTTCATTTAATTTTTTGATGTGTGCGGTTTATAATATTATAAAACCGTACTTTTACCACAATTACAATGTATTTTTAATAATTCAAGTGTGTCTTTCTTGAAAACATAAAAAGTGGAGTTACTTGATTTTTCCCAGAAGCAAAAGATATTTCAGTAATTTTACAGCAAAAATTTTGATTCGCAACCGATTTTGTTTTTTAAAAGAAAAACTTTTTTAATAGATCATATTCTACAAGTTCACTAAGAAATTTTGAAAAATATTATTTTTATTAAACTATAAATCAACATTACAGTTACACAAAAATCGAATATATTAGATGGCAAATGGCGTACACGCAACCAAAAATGCTAAAATTCGTATTGTTCTTCAAATTGTAAAATTTTTTTGGCACTTTAAAGAAATTGTAAAGCAAAATGAAAATTCATATTATTTTTTATAATTAAACAAATTGTAATTTGTTTATTTAACAATAAGTGGTGGAAAAAGTGTAATTTTTAAAACGTTTTCGGGATCCAAAATTTAATCCGATTTGCTTGAATTTTGTTTTAAAACATTCAAAATTTAATGGATAAACAATTTTAGTGATAGAATTTTAATATAATTTTTTATGAGAAAGTTATCATGAATTTCCTTCGAACATGTCAAAAAATGAGCATTTTTTACGTTATTTTCAACATTATTTCTTTATAACTTTACAAATAAACATTATATCTAAATTATATCACTACAATTTGTTCTCTATCATATTTTAAAAGTTTAAAAAAAAATTCAGGTACATCGGATTAAAATGTGGATCCCGGGAACGTTTTAAAGTTAAGAAAAAATGAAAAAAAAAGTTTTCGAGATAATTGAATTCAACGTTTCCGTTTTATTTCAATTGCTATTTTATTAAATTTAATGCACTATTTACAGATTATTTTCATTCGCCTATTCCAGGACCATAACTTACACCTTCTTTTTTGTTTTTGCGATTTGTCTTTAAATAACGCGACACTTAGTAACATTATGCAGCATCTACCGCGGCGAGTAATTAAATGTTTGTAAAAGTACTGTAACCGCCTTATTTCTAAAACATGTTAAAAAATATACTTGAAAACAGAAATTTAATTAGATTACTAATGAAAAAATTGTAATGATTTGTAATGAAATGTAGAAAATAATTGTAAATGATATTGCATTAAAATTTTCAATTTGTTTAAACAATTAACTTTTCATTATTATAAAATCATGAATTTTATAGATATTATTTTTATTATTTACACAAACGTTTATAAAATTAGGTAAGAATAATTTTTTATACAATTTATTATGTATAAATTCCTTTAATATCGAGTTCTTGTTTCTACAGCTTGACAGTACCTCAAACAAATGTAATTTTTGTAATATTTATAAGTGGATAATTAAATAGCGACTTTCACTGTATAAAAGATAATACTTCAAAGAACCAAATTTTCAATAAAAAGAAATTCGAGAAATTTTGAGGAATTCCGACTTCTTGAGGTTGCGTCTCCCCTTAAGAGAATGGCAAAGTCATGTTTGTAAACTTGCCTTAATGATTAATGTTTTTTAAACTTACAATAATATTGTGTAACTTTCCTTTTTCAAGAGAAAGATAAAATTATATATTAATGGGAGAATAATTTTCTTCAAGAAAGACTACCAAAATATTGGAACTGGTTGTTTTGGGAGTATTTCCAATATCCTGATAATATGCCTAGAGAAAAATTATATTTCTTCACACGATAATATTCCTGCAATAATCAATAATTTTTCCTTTCTCATGAAAAAGAAAAATAGTGCAAAGTATATTATAAATTGAAAAGACACTAATCATGAAGGTAAGTTTATAAATATGACTTTGCCATCCTCTTAAATATTATATTACGATATTTCAAAATATTTTTAAAATACTCACGGTAAATTTTTAGTTCAATCTAAAGAAAGTTTTTTTTTATAACAAAATCTAATGCAAATTAAAACTTAAAATGAAAAATAATTATTATTAACTATGTAAAGTAAGTGAGGTTATATAATATTAAAAGATCTTGTTAAATAAGCGATAATGACTGTTATCAAAAAAATTAGATAAAAACATAATTTACAGAAGTTTCTTTAAGTATGCTTCCCCATCCCCCATCACACGAGTGGATATCCTTAAAAAATGAAGTGTATAACTTATATCCTTAAAAAATGAAATGTATAACACTATAACCAAAATAAGTTTTGGTTTTCTTGCCTATTTTACCATGGATAATAAATCCTGAAAAATCGAATAAGTAAAACTTGGCATTAATAAAAATTGATTTCTGTTGAAAAATAAGAAACCTTTGAATTATGTTTTATTTATTAATGTTTATTATTTTTATTACTTTCTCGATGATTGACTTATTCTTTTTCAGTTTAATTAACAGATCTGATCAAATTTATTAACATGCATGATTTATGTACAAAAATCATTTTTACAAATGAATGTATTTTCAGTCATTGTTTTTGGATCTTCCACTTTACATAGATATTTATATACAATAATAATAAGTAATGATTACCTAAGACATTTGTGTGTGCGTAAAACGTTTAAAATTTTATTGCAGTGAACGTGTTTTATACCACTTGCAGTGATCACTGATGCAAGCCTTTTTTGAAATGTAACGTTTTCTTCTGGTTCATGTTCAATTTGCGAAGTATCATTTTCTACTGGAACACAGAATTTTTCAACCCGTTGTGGAACCAAGACTTCAGGAACCGATTCATTTTGATTATTTTCCTTTTCAGCATTTTTTATTGTAGGATAAACTTCAGCCAAAAAGTAATTTCTGCTTGGTACGTTACGTTCTGCAAAAATTTAATTTTAAAATTGAAATTATTAATTCATTCGAAAATTCGTTCCGAATCGCTTATTACGTAATATATTGTTATTATATGATTACATTTAAGTAAACATTACGAAATTAATGTTTATACCGAGAAAAATTATTCGAGTTAAAACAACTTTAAATTTGAGTCAAAAATTTGTAATACTTGTTTTCATTATTATTTTAAGTTATTTGAACTTAAAATTTGAGTAATATAATTATTTTAACTATAAAATGTAGTGAGTCTCTACTCAAAATATTGGTTGTACTTATAATAACTAAGATTACTAGTCGTGTCACGTCCATTACTCATACATTAAATTATAAACAACTAAAAATTAAGTAAAGTCTAGCAAATTTAACAGTTAGAAATAAAAATACAGTGATTTCGTTATTTTATATTTTTATAGTAAAAAGATTAACATTTATATTTATTTATTCTTGTTTGAAAATACATTAAATAATTCATTTTAATTACATTTATTTTTATATGTTTGTTCGTATAAATATTATGCAATTTTATATTCATTATACACTGTTCAAAAAAAAAAAAAAAAAAAAAAGTGATCACTTTTATGTTGTGAAAAATTGGTCACTTTCAAAAGATCGCCATTCCGTTAAATAGCACTATTTTTTCAAACTGTAAAGTGTTCTGAAAATGTTGAACCTTCTTCTTTAAGCCTGACTAGTTTAATTTGAGTTACCCCAAAAACCCCATGAATAAACCCACCCATAAGCATGTGTTGTTTTCAGGCAGAAAAGTGAAGTTTGAAGCTTCCTGTGAAGTTCAAACTTCAACGAATTTTTTTGTTTAACACGGATTTATATTGCTTGTTTAATTCCCTGCAAAATAAAAAAAATTATTTGAATTTCGGCTGTAAAATGGCCAAGTTATGGCCATTTTGAAATTACGTTACATTTGAGCATTTTCCATAAAGAATCAATGATTACTGTTTTACCGCTCGTTGAAAGCCATTATATATATATAATAGTTATATATAGTATATTATATATAATATAATATACTATATATATTATATTATAATACTATTATTATATAGGTAAAAAAAAGTCATTACTAGGGGGAAGTCGGTCCTTATAAAAAATGTATGGGCACCTTGTGGCATTGTTATGGGTATCATATGGGAATGTTACGTGAACGTTATGGGAATGTTATGGGAATGTTTTGAATGATACCTTAATGTCTACCGCCAGAATTTGACATAGCATTTTAATGATCAAATGGCCTTAACTTGGCCATTTTACCGCCGAAATTTAACTAATTTTTTTTATTTTGCAGGGAATGAAACAAGCAATATAAATCCATATTAAACAAAAAAATTCGTTGAAGTTTAAACTTCACAGGAAGCTTCAAACTTTACTTTTCTTCTGCCTGAAAACAACACATGCTTATGGGTGGGTTTCGGGAGTAACTCAAATTAAACTAGTCAGGCTTAAAGAGGAGGTTTCAACATTTTCAGAACACTTTACAGTTTGAAAAAATAGTGCTATTTGACGGAATGGCGATCATTTGAAAATGACCAATTTTTCACAACATAAAAGTGATCAGTTTTTTTGACCAGTGTATAATATCAAAATATAAAAATAGTTATTTCTATTTGAATATATTTTCAGTTCACGTTTTGTGATTGTGAATAGAAAATTAAAAATAATTTATCAATGTGTATAAGTCGTAAACTGAGGTTTAATTGTTATTTTTGCTGGTAGAGGTACAAAATAAACAAACTGTAAGGTAAATATAATTATAATTTCTAATTAAGTTTTATTAATTCAAAGCACATGATATTTATTTTATAAAATCTAAAATGTTGATTTTTAAATGATTATGTTAAGCCAAAATAAATAAAACGAACGATTGTGACATTTATTTTTAATAATTTTTATGTGTATTAGAATTTTCTTATTTAATCTTATCACTATTTAACTAAATAAGATTATTTTGCTTATTAAAATTTGGAATGAAAATAGTGTATTTTTTATAGAATTTTTATTTCATATAAACTTTATATAAATTAGCATGTATATAATTATAAATAATGACTTATATTCAACTTTTATATGTAAGTCCAATCTACTAAATTTGAGACATGGTTTAACTAAATATTTCAGTTGTGTATTGTTTGACTACAATTACAGTTGAATTTACTCAAATGTATCAAAAATTTCTCTCAGTGTAGATGATAAATAATATAAAGTCATCCAAAAAATGTAATTGAAGTTAAAAAATTGAACAAAATGAACATGACTGTTACAACATAACTACTTTAATTTGGAACAATACCATTATGTGAAGTTGAAATATTTATAGTAGAATCGTTTGTTTGTTTTGCTATTAAAAGCTTCCGACGGACTCGACTTTGCTGTCGTTTTCCTAATAGAGTGAACGGTTTTAATCTTGTGGAAACTCTTGGATTGGCTTTTTTGTGCTTCAATATCATCTTCAAAACTAGAAAAAAGGGAAAGTTTTTACTGTTTTATATAAATTCACATTATAATAAGTATACATTAAAATTAATTACATTAATTAATTATATTAAAATTAAAATTATTTACTTTAAAATACAGTAAATGTATGTATTGTACACATTATATTATCGGTAATATTTCTTCAAAAAATTATTGTTTATTATAGCAGTCTATTAACAGAAGCAAAACATTTTAATATATTTCATATTTCTGTCAGATGTATCAATTACTCAATATATGTGAGATATTTTATAAATAAATAAGAGAATAATGAATGGATTCATTTTTTGTATGGTGTTAACTAACAAACTTACCTATGTACAACAATTTGAGGTTAAGCAGGATTATTTATACTTTCAGCTAGGGTCACTGAGACACAGTATTATCATATATATTATCAGATATATTATCAGGAACGTTATGTTTAACTCGTGTGTGTAAAATCTTTAATTAAGATTTAGATCAAGTCGTACTGTTTATATCGTGAATGTATTGTATACAATCTTCTCATTCCCTCTGTCTACTCTGTATAGCTCCGCCCATTGATAGAACATCTGATGGGGATGAAGTCTGAGTTGTTCTAAAACTGTTAGCGACTAGATGGCGCTACATGTGCATGTATATATTAATTTTCAAAACAAAACAATCGCTGGTAATTGTACGAGTTCACATTATTAAGAGTAGATTGGTGTAAAATATAGAAAACGAGCAATTCTTGTTCTCGTTTGTTCATTCTTGTTTCTCGTTTGTTTAGCTATGACCGAGGTTAGTATTTTTAATAATAATTAAATTAATTAACTTGAAAAATAATAAAGCAAATTTTAATTATGTTTGTTGAATGAAATTATTGAGGTTACGCTTCTTGAAATTTCTTATCACGTGATTTATTTTCTATGAAATATGTATTTTGCAGAGTGAATCAAGTGCAAGTCAGGAAATAACAGGTTCAGGAAATAACACTGACTCATCTTCATCTGATTTCCAACCAAGAAGATCTCAACGCCCGAAAGCAAAAAAACCGGCAAAATATCGATCGTCTAATTCAGAAAAGGACAAAAAAAAGATACAAAATGTTAGTACTGTTTCAAAAGCTCAAGGACGTGGGAAAAAAAATTCTGGACAAAAAGTGCTTCGAATACAAAAAGTTAGACGAAGAGAAGAGTTCAGAAAAAGGCAAGGCAATTCCAAATCCAATTCAAACTTTTTAATTGTACTTTTATTATTTTCATTAAAATTACAATGTTTCAATTTTGTTTTTCTTTTTTAATTTCAGCTTTAAAGTAATTAAAAAAAATCAATGCGAATTGAAATTTCTATATATATATATATATATTTGAATTGCAATTTTTTTTTAATTTCAGTTTAAATTTAAATTTCTTTTTTATAATTTATAAATTAAAAATTGAATTATTAAATAGAACATAAAGCGAGATTTGAGTTATTTTTTCATACATTTTTAATTAATAAAAATCGTTTTTTGTAGGAAACTCTCCCATCCAATGCAACACAAAACCAATCATGAGCAAGTGATAACTGTTAACGTACACAGGTATTTTAATTTACTTTATAGTTAAAAATGTAATAATAAGAAAATTTTAACATATATTTCCTTTATTATTTAAATATTGTAGTATATATTAATTTATTATCTTCTAGAGATCCAGATGAGACTGCGCCCATAAATCGAGGTTTGGCAAGTACAACTCCTTATTTCAGAGAAAATTCCCCATTTCGGCCAATTGATTTACATGGGCGAGATAGGAACTCTCCGGTTTTTTTAACCTGGCCTCAAAATGTCGAGATAGATGTAGATAAAATAACTACTGCACCCGACAGTCCTCACCCATCACAAGTCACTCTAGCATCGGAAGAGGGCCGAATGTATGTACAATTATGTGATATTTTTTTGCAATCTTTAAAGTATAGTAAAAACAGAACAAATTATAAATAGATACATCCGTGTGTCTTGTTCAGTGCAAAAAGTATATTCATTTTATTAACACTAGAACTACCAAGGAGACAAATTTGTCCCTTTCTGAAAATTAAATAATCGTAAAAGATACAAATTTTTAAGGATTTTAAAAAATTTTTTCTACTTTTATTCTTTTATGGGGTACTTAATTTTTGTACATTTTGAATAACAAATATTAAATTGTTTAAAAATTAAAATCCAATTTACCTAAAACTATCAAGGGGACAAATTTGTCCCGACTGGTTTTTTTAATAAACAAAACATGATCAATACATTTATTTCTTCCATTAAAATACTTTACTGTCTCTATAGAATTGATACAACTTGAAATTATTTATTTAGTCATTATAAATCAGAGAGACAAAAATATTTAAAAAAGAAAAAAAATAAACAAAACATGTAGGGTTGGTTTGCTGTCAAAAAACATCGTAATAGTATCGTTGTTTATTCAATTTATTATTATTTTATATCTCCATTAAGAAATACATTTACACTTTAGAAGGTTTTTGTTGAAAAATACATCACGAAAGGATTGATTTTTGCACAATATTTTATTATAAATCGGAGAAATTTAAGGGACAAATTTGTCCCTTTGGTAGTTCTAGGGTAATAGATTTTTTGGTAGCTTTAGTGTTAATACGCTTTATTTGTTATTCAGAAATCAAGATCAACGAAATCGGACTAATAAAGACGTTACCGATACTTCAGAAGAAAGAGAACCTAATGAAAGGTATTTCTGATTTAAGAATACCTAATTTCATTAATCATATTCGATAAACAAATTGAATTATATTTTTTAAAATTATTTATTATTAATTATATACTAATATATTCACTAATTTCTTTAAATGACAAAACATATTAAAAATGTTATAAGAAATAATTTATGGTAAAATATAGAGTTCCAGGAAATTAGCTACCAGTCCGTAATCGTCTACTGCAGCCCAATAACCAAAGTAACAACAACAGGAACAATGATGAGGAATTACGCAGGTGATTTAATTTACGAAATATGAAAGATTACGAAACTCACACACTGAGAGAAATTTTATTCGAATTTTGACTACTTTTAATCTCTTTAAAAAATACTATCAGGCATACAAGTCAGCAGTCTAGCGATCACGGCCATTGAGATATGTGATATTCAATGCCTTTAATAGTATATTGAGTCGAACACACACATTTACTTATAATTCAATACTCTATTCAATGTATCATGTATCATAATTCTTATTAGCTGTGGTCGCTAGTCCGTGGACTTGTAACTGTGGGGCGTCAGTTCGAGTCTTAACGACAGAATTTTTTTTACTTTTCATTAATATAAAATAATAATATTAAAAATAAACATACAATATTCCATAAATATCATTAATCAGTGTCCCTAAGATATTATAAACACCGGAAATTACGATATCCATGCAACATCCAAAGTACGTCATAGATTATCTTTGAACATCTTTGGGATATTATCAATATCGCAAAATGATATTCCACGGATATTGCATGGATATCTTCATCCCAATACGATCTTCCTACGGTATCATGTGCCATTAGGGTAACACTAAAGATTTGTTAATATCGTCGCAAAGGCAAATGACAATTTTTTAGTGTTAATACTTTTGCAATGACAAATACTGAATTCATGAATCAGGTCCAATGATTCGTCTATTACTGGGTTGTTATAATTGAAATATTTTTATTATAAAATGATTAATTATTATTTAGAACTGTAATAGTAAATATTTAGATTATTTGTATATAAATTATTTTATATGTTTTTAAAAATATTAAACATTATTTCCATATTTGTAGAGATCTGGATGTACAAAATGAACTAAAAGCTATTCGAAGACTGCTTGAGCAACGTTTCAACAAACAACCTGTACAGAAACCAAATTTTTTACCATGCACTACAGTAGAAGACTTGAAAAATTTAGAAAATATTGACATAGCGACGGAAAACATTGTTATAGATTACTTGATTGATCTAGGAGGGACTAATCTTAAAGAAGCACTAAAATTTTGCTTACAAGCTATCGCTGATGATACCGTTCTTCATATGTTTACGTGGTATGGATATCAAGAAAACAACGAGATTAAAAAGTTGGCTTTTTGTTCCTCAAAAGTCGTGAAAATCATACGATCATCAGTTGCGAGCAGGACAGAATTTACACTACCAACGGTGCAGCAATTTGAAGAACATTTTAAAGAAGTTTTGCGTTTAAGTCACCAACGTCACACTATGCGTAATCGCAGAAGACTTGGACGAAAAAGATTGGTACTGCAAGAAGGACAAGTTTTTGGTGATGAAAATGTTCATTAAGTTATATTACCTTTTCTCATAAGTTATCAAGTATTATACAAGAAATATTTAACAGTTTGTTATTATTTTTTAATACACGTTTGAATAATTTTAAATTATTTTATATGAAAATATTATATAAATAAAAATTATCTTTAAAAAAATTGTAACAATTTCAAGTCATTTTATCCAGTTTTTGTTCTTCTACGTCTCTTATTTTTTTGTTTAAACTTAAGTGAATGGAACAGTAGATCGCGAAGTTCAAATCTTCATTTTACCGCCAAAATAAATTTTTATGAATAAAAACGAATTGATACTCAAAACATTAAAACAAAGAGAACAGAATAATTCTTAAACATTATAAGCAGACCATTAACTGATTAAAATATCATTTTATGTTTTATTTTTTACAAACGATTGGAATTACATTTTTATCAAGAGAGATTTGTAGATTGAAACGGACTTCCAACCGTTCACAAAAAATGAAACAGAAAATGATATTTTACACAATTGACAATCTTCTTATAACGTTTAAGAATGTTACTGTTCTCTTTTTCCAATTATTGCATCTTAATTCGTTTTTACGAAGCAAAATTCGAATTTTTGTTAGTTTGTTGGCAATGAAGATCCCCGTTGGTATTGTCGATCCTCTTAAGAGGATGAAATATTACCGACCGAGCAAAATAGATATAAATGCAATTTTTCGTTAAATGGATAATACCATACGTATATAAAGAGAGACATTCGATTATTGAACGAATGTAGATCATTTCAGAATAAACAGATTGTAATTTAGATTTGTAATAAATATGAAAACGTGGAATTACTCTATATAACGTATCAATATAGTAATTCCACGTTTTCATATTTATTACAAATCTAAATTAAAATCTATTTATTCTGAAATGATCTACATT
>JABFPP010000036.1:0-17629 GCA_022817365.1 Mallateleia sp. ZL-2020
CAACAGTCATATTTTTTTTAGTTCAAATGAACATTATTCACGTTTTTTGTTTAACTTTTTAAAATTTTTAAATTTAATTTGTATTGTTAAAATGTTCAGTTCAACTGAAAAATTTTATTCACTTTTATATATTTCGTCACTTTTTTGTTTTAAATTTTCTGTTTAATTAAAAATTTTTTATACTTTTATTTATAATCTATTTATTTTTAAATTTTCAGTTTTTTACAGTTTATTAATCACATTTTTGTACTTGGCCTTTTACTTTTCAGTTTGACTGAAATTTTTGGGTTTTATATCATTTCCTTTTGTAATGTAACGTCAATTCGCTTTCAATGTTCATAATCATACACAATAACTAATGTTAGTGGGTTACTCTAATGTAGAAATATAGATATGCTTAATTTCTGCGCATATATCAATTAATTCTAATTTTGAACTGTATTAGTTCATCAGTCAGTTTATTGGCACTTATATTATTATAAGCATGCTTTTTCACTTATGTTGTTCTAATACGAATAAATAAGCACCTTTTGCTCCGATTGACCACTTCCTTTGGATAACAATAAGATAATTCACAAACCACCACCTGGAGGTGCATTCTTCTCTCAACATACAAGTGGCTGCTGTTTGTATTATCTATTAAAACTGTTGTTTGTATTATCTCCTGTGTGAAATATTGCACTAATAACTATACTTATGTTTCCATTGAAACTGATTTTTGTTTATGTATATATATATATAGAATTTATATTTATATTAAACGTACGACTACGTTTAATAAAATGATGTTATGTTTAATTAAATTACATGAATCGGTTTTAATTGAAATATGAAATTTACATATTATTTATTTATATATAATCATATAATTTATATACTTATACATAACTGTAAAAAATGATAATTTTAGTATATACTAATAATGTTAACCCATTACACTGTTTAAACCTTTCATTATTTAGACAATTATTTTATTTCTTTATAGACAACACAACTTTCTCTTTTTCACTTTCTCAAACTCACAGGTTTTCATTGACGCTGGGTGCACATCGTGGATATAAATAATAACTGAATTCCTCGAGGATGTATTATTATTCGACCTGGCACACTAGGTGTACTCTGGGTGTATGCGTACATACTGAAAGCACCACCTGAATATATCGAAGATATAAAAAATAATTGAACTCCTGGAGTATATTTTATTAACATACATGGTACACTAGGTGTACTCTAGGTGTAAGGGTACACACCGAAAAAATCGTCTAGTACGTCTAAGATGTCAAAAATAATTGAATTCTTCGATGATGTTTTATTAACTGACGTGCTGCACTAGACACCATACCACAAATGTAGGTTTATCTAGGATATCAAAAATAACTGAATTCCTCGAAGATGTTTTATTAACCTATTGGTGCACTAGGTGTATCATAGTTGTAAGCGTACGTGCCGAAAACACCAATTAGATTCATAAATGATATCAAAAATAACTAAATTCCTCGTGGATAGTTTATTAACCGACCTGGTGCACTAGGTGTACCCAGGGTATACGTGTACGTACCGAAAATAGCATCTAAGTAAAAAGAGGATACAAAAAATTACTGAGTTCCTCGAAGATATTTTATTACCAGACCTGGTGTACTAGGTGTACTCCCGATATAAGCATATATACCGAAGAACCACCTAGGTACATCAAGAATGTCAAAAATAATTAAATTCTTCGAAGATGTTTTATTACCCGACGTGGTGCATTAGGTGTACCTGGGTGGTAAGCGTACATACCGAAAAATGCACGTAAATACATCTAGAATATCAAAAATAATTGATTTCCTCGACGATGTTTTACTGTCCAAACAAATGCACTAGGCGTATCCTAAGTGTATGCATACATACAGAAAACACCACCTAGGTACATCGAGGATAACAGAAATAATTGAATTCCTCGAGAACGCTTTATTAATTGACCTGGTGCACTAGCTGTACCCTGGGGGTAAACGTACATACCAAAAACAGCACCTAGGTACATTTAGGATATCCAAAATAAGTGATTTCCTCGAAGATGTTTTATTGACCAACCGAGGGCACTAGATGTTCCCTGGGTGTATGCGAAAACACCACCTAGGTACATCGAGGATGTAAAAAATAACTGAATTCCTCGAGGATGTTTTATTACCCGACCTGGTGCACTAGGTGTACTCTGGGTATAAGCGTACATACCGAAAACACCACGTAGATACATCAAGAATGTCAAAAATAATTAAATTCCTCGGAGATGTTTTATTAATCGACCTGGTGCACTAGGTATACCCTGGGAATATGCGTACATACCGAAAACACCATCTAGGTACATCAAGAATATCAAAAATAATTAAATTCCTCGAAGACGTTTTATTACCCGACCTGGTGCACTAGGTGTACTCTGGATATAAGTGTACATACCGAAAACACCACGTAGAGACATCAAGAATGTCAAAAATAATTAAATTCTTCGGAGATGTTTTATTAATCGACCTGGTGCACTAGGTATACCCTGGGAATATGCGTACATACCGAAAACACCATTTAGGTACATCAAGAATATCAAAAATAATTAAATTCCTCGAGGATGTTTTATTAGCCGACCTGGTGCACTAGGTGTACCCTGGCTATAAGCGTACATACCGAAAACACCACGTAGATACATCAAGAATGTCAAAAATAATTAAACTCCTCGGAGATGTTTTATTAATCGACCTGGTGCACTAGGTGTACCCTAAGTGTACTCTGGGTGAACTCTAGGTGTTTGCTAGGTGTACGCTTTGCTGGGTGTGCGTGTCTGCTAGTGTCGCGCATACGTTTATGTGTATGTGTGTGTGTACAGCTATATTATATCTATATGTAGCGAGACTGTGACGCCACCGCGGAACTGAAAAAGAAGAAGAAGAAGAAGAGGACGACGTTTCTCCAATTTTATGAAAAATGTCAATTTTCAACGTCCTGTATCTCCTGAACAGACGGGCCAATCTTTATAAAACTTCGTACAATTAATCTCTACGATGATGGCAACCTAGTGATATAATTAGTTATTCAGTAGGATTATTTTTAATTACTTATTTTTTGTCGTGAAAATCGACATTTGTTCTCTCAGGATAAGAGACACAGTAGCGCGTCATTTCATTTTGTACTTGGCCAGAGACACTACCGTGTCTCTTGATATCATCCCATGACTCAAGATAGTTCAGATTTAAGTGGGAATTAATATATGTTTGCGACCCTTTTGGGTATCACAAGGTATAGCACTATTAATTTTCCATATTTTGACGTCGGCTTGACTTATGTAACGCTCTTGACATCGTTTAATCCGAATATGGCGGTAAAAAAATTATCGCGACACATGACAAGTGTCAAAAAGGCTGTCATTATCAAAAAATTGCTCGTGAACGGTTTCACCATTTTAAAGGTTATTGCCACTTTTATAGTATTTGAAGTTGCTAATTTTAAATATAGCGTTAAAAAATAATTAGGACACATGACAACTGTGAAAAATGCTGTCGTTATAGAAAAATTTCATGTTTAAAAGGACGTTTTCACCATATGTAAGGTATTTAAACTTTAAAAATTGATGAGGTTGCTGAAGTATCTCGAGAAATATAATATTTCAGAAGTTATAAATATTTCAATATTTCAATTATTATGGTGTTACACCGCAATAATTCGGAAAATACGCATTCAATGGACAAATTGCCTTCAAATAGGCAAATATTGACTCCGAAAAATATGTTCAATTTTGCAAAAGAAAATATTCAAGGAATTAGGTAATTATTGTAAATGTAATGAATATACTATTGAATTATATCAAATTGTAATTAAAAAAACTGCTATTTTCTCATAATCTCTACTCAGTGAATGGTGACCAAAAACGAAATAGACACTCGGTTTAGTGATTTTTAAGATTTCCATTCGTGAATATGAATTATATTATAATTATTTTTTTTCATTCAAATTTAGAATGGAATTGAATATATAACATTTAATAAAATAAATGCAAATCATTCTAAAATTTTGCAGTTCAATGATAATATTTTTGACGTGACGAATTGTCACGCACAAAAATTAATGACGTCCCACACCGCAACCCTGATCGACCAAGATATTTGTCGATCAGAAAAATTTTGAGAGAAAGAGAGGGGAGAATAAATCCAGGAAACAAAAGGATAGCACTTTATATTCACTCTTTGGAAATGGGACTTTGTATTAATTTATATTTTATTTAAGGTTATTTATAGCGTGGAGGAAAGATGCTGACCTCGCTTCACAGACGTGTTCGAAAGGAGTTGATTACCTCTAATATTACAAACTACGCTAATACCGACTCCCAAGGGGGCCCCGAAAGAGATATGCTCTGTCGTGAACAGGGACACGGAGACGGACGCTCACGCCTCTGATTCAACGGCTCTGCCACTAGCACGGTCTTGTCGGAGCTAGTGAGGTGATCCTAGCACTCCTTTGCCGATACCACGTGTGTCGGCGGCACGAACTATAGTGTCATTGCCCTGCGGGACGTCAGTGGGCGAAAGCGCATACGATTTGCATGCCAACGATTTTGAAAATAAAGTGAATAGTAAAATCATAATTTGAATAGTCGATTAATTAGAGAAGCCCAGTGGACGTGTGGTCTAACTGGAGCACTTCGCGACTTTTTAGAGGAGGTGGAGGCTCTCAAAGTGAGATAAGACGAATTACTCGTCGAGCACGTGAGATTGAAAAGAGGTTAGTGTCTCAATCGCCTTATGTTTCGATTGGAGAAAAATTTGATATTGGGGATGTAGTGTATTGATCTAAATTTCTTTTGGAGTACATAAAACTTTGTTGTAGTTAGTCACAGGGAAAGAATTTTCTAAATTAATGTATTTGGTCATAAAAGAAAAATGAAAAATAAAATTGGTTAAAAGAAATCAATGGTGTTGAACTCATTCGTCTTAACATTCTTTGGAATTAAAAACAAAAAGTTTATCGTATGATTGTATGTGTGATGTCAAGTATTTATTTGAGTCTAAATTATCTAAGTTGATAGATTTGGTCAGGTAGTTTATTTATATCAATGTTATTGTGTTTGGCGAGCTTACAATGTTATTGTTGTGTGGATGGAAGAATTAAAGCAAAATAAGTAGTAAGTATAATTGTTCTTTTGATTTCAATGTTTAAACAGATAATTGTGCAGGTTAAAATTGTGTAAAATGGCCCGGTAAGGAATTTCAGGTGGGCGAATGATTATAGTTAGTTTTTGATTTGTTTTAACCTCACATATTATAAAAATTTTTAAACATGTAGGGTATACTATCTGAAGATATAAGAGTGAATGTCTCGAGACCTACGCATCGGATCAAAAAAAGTTGCGAATGAAATTTGTTCGTCTCGACGGGGGATATCCGATGATACCAAACACGCCCCTCCCCCCACATCCCAGTGGGCGGGAGGTGGTATTTTCTATTCCTATTGAAATCTTAAATAGGAACCCCCGTTATTTATTACATATTTAGATAGTACATAAAAAAATACACAACTTGTACTCAGATCATTCCTACAGAAAAGTTATAATTTCAAAAGTTATAAATATTTCAATATTTCAATTATTATGGTGTTACACCGCAATATAAAAATATGCATTCAGTTAAAAAATTGAGAAGAATAAAAGTTTAATACTTTTAAGTATTTTGTTCAATATCATTAAAATTATGTTTCCTGATTGAAATTCTAAATCCCCCCCCCCCCCCCGAAATGGGCAGAAGAAGGATGTTTGACTTTAAAGTCATTCGGTAGATTATTTAAATATATTAAACTTTTATTCGTATCAATTTTTTAATTGAATGCAAATTTTTTGGAATCATGCGGTGTAACGCAATAATAATTGAAATATTAAAATATTTATAACTTTTGAAATAATAATTTTAATGTAAAAATGATTGAAATAAAAGTTATGTATTTTTTATGTACTACCCTAATCTGTCATAAAAATAGGGGTTTCAATTTAAGATTTCAAAGTTGGCCCCGTTCCAACCCCCGCGGGTGCGGTTGAGGGGTCAAGTTTGGTATCATTGGATAGCTTATTTAAAAACATTAAACGCGTATTATTTTATTTTCTAATCCGATGTATATTTCTCGAGATACTTCAGCAACCTCATCAATTTTTAAAGTTTAAAAACGTTACATAAAGTGAAAATGTCTTTTTAGACATGAAATTTTTCTATAATGATAATATTTTCGACAGTTGTCATGTGACCTCATTATTTTTTAACGCTATATTTGAAATTAGCAATTTCAGAAACTATAAAAGTGTCAAAAACCTTTAAAATGATGAAAACGTTCACGAACAATTTTTTGATAATGACAGCCTTTTTGACACTTGTCACGTATCGCGATAATTTTTTTACCACCATATTCGGATTTAGCGATGTCAAAAGCCGACGTCAAAATATTGAAAACTAATAGTATTATACCTTGTGATACCCAAAAGTGTCGCAAACATATATTAATTCCCACTTAAATCTGAACCCTCTTGAGGCATGGATTGATATGAATATTTTTTTATAAAACTTGGCCAAAAAATTTCTTTTAATAGAGTCTTTCGATTTATGAGTTGAGAGGAAAGAAATTCGAAAAAAAGTTTTTTAACGACCACCCTAATGCATATACGAAAATATGTGGAGATAATTTTTGTTTCTTTTTTTAAATTAATTTTTCTTTTATTTTGTTGGTTACAATTCGCGCCTAAAACTATATACATAATATACTGATAGGTTTAAATATAATATGACGTATCGAATAATTGGATTTGATTTAGTCTTAATCAAAAATATTATTTTGGACAATTTTTATATTCAATTTTAAAGTTTTTCATTTCTTGTACTATATAAATTAAATTGAAATTTGAATATAATATGCAGAAAACTTTGGTGAATGTTTCTAAATTTCTTGAAAATTATAACTCGATTTGAAACTAGTAAAATAATAATTTTAAATCCAATTAAATAATTTTATATTTGAATGATTTTATTAGTTTTTTATGTATTATAACGAAATGGGAAATAAAAAGAAAATTTTCTATTAGCATTTTAGAAAGACTGAACCACAATTTTAATCATTAAAGACCATATTTTAATTTCTTTGTAGTTTTTAATTTTTTTATCATTATTGCAACACTCGCTCTCTAAATCTGAAACAGTGAAATTTTACTTATTGTAAGTGAATATCCACTTTTTCAATGTGTCCAAAGTCGTCCACTGACAATAAGTGAAATACCACTTTTTGAAAAAGTAATTTTTACTTTCTGAAATAAACAACTTTTCAATAAGTAAATATTTACTGATTGAATAAGTGAATGTTTACTTTTTGATTACGTTAATAAAAACGACCATTTGAAAAAGTGACTTTTTAATTATTGAATATTTACTTATTCAATAAGTAATTATTCACTATTTTAATACGTAATTTCATAAGAATATTAGTAGGATGCCGTTTGTTTTAACAAACAATGAGAAACGAAGCTTTTGCAAATAAAATCCATTTTTTAATCACAAAAGAAAGTACAGTTTTAAAATCTTACATTTTTTTAAATTATCAATAAAATCCACATTGAAAATAACATTAATCGAATACAAATTATACGTTTAATCATTCGTACACAGTTTTAACAACAGTTTTTCAGTCTTTGCTACACATATTTTTGATTCTGACGCTGAGTGTTCGTTAAAAGTAATAGATTTTTACCTCTTCATCCTCAACTAACCACGCAAGTCTGATAGACCAGAGTAAAAAAAAACTAAAGTAATGTACTTGATGTTGGAAAAAAAAGACATTTGATGCAAAAGAAACATGTAAAAAAGGATGGCGCGGTTAGTTGGGGGTTAATGTGAAACCTTTATCGTTAATCGTCAAGTTTCATATTTTTCAAGTTTATATACAATGAATCGGTGATGCTGCCTGTAACGTGACCGTTCGGAATTCGGTAAACGTATTTTTCAATGAACGTGAAAAAGTTTCGCAAGGGTTCCGCATATTCTAAGTTTGAAACGAAATAAATCTTGAAAAGAAGATCCAAAGCAGCGACGAAATCGCTTTTATTCTCGCGATGGACAATTGTTGAATCTATGACAATGTAAAAGTAAAGTTGCTCGTCTGTTACGCAGATCATGTACGGTTGTATGGCTGAGGAAGACTTTCGTATTTTTTCCTGGATCAGACCAGGCAAGTCTGTACCAACCTGCAAGATTGAAAACAAAATTAGCTGATGGAAAGGTTGCTGAAATAAATATTCTTTAATTCAATTTATGAACTTACTGATGTCATGCAAATTAACATATCGACAGGATCAATGTTGGTGTTGATCGATTTTTTGCTTTTTCCTTTTCCTTTGGTTTTTGCCGAGTTGCTCATTGGCAACAAGTCGATCAAAATACATGCAGCGTTCATGTGATCTAGTAGAAAGTAAAAAAATTAGTCAAGCAATTTAAAACGAACACAAATAAAATAGTTTTATAATATAAATTTAAGTCAAGTTAATACCATCATTGTAATCGCGTTTGTGAAGGGAATCAGGCTTAGCTATTGCAGCATATTTAGTGATGCGTGGAACAAAGTAAGAGGCAAATTTTGCAATAAAATTTTCTCCGCACTCGGGTGAAATTCGGCTAAATTCTTCGTCAATCTAAAAAACGAACAAAAATCAAGACAATACAATGCAAGCATGAAAAAAACTTGTGTAATAAATATAGAAACTAACCATTTCTCCTCCATAGTCCAGAAGGCGATCATACTTCGAGATTATATCTGTCATCGTCGGGCTTGTAGACATAATCCACTTTCTTCGAATTTTGAAAGTTTCTTGCAGAATTTTCGAGATTGCATTTCTGTTGGCCTGCGACGGGTGTTTGTGTTTCATCCAAGATATCTGCAAGGAAAATTATTGAGAACCGCTTGTGTAGAATAATTTAAAACGTATTGTACAACAAATAAAATCAGTTTTGAATAGTGAAATACTTTTTCAGCAAGCTCGTCGTTTTCTTCATCATCGTTGGAAGCTTCCTCTTTTAACTCCAGTTTCTTCTTACTTTTGTTATACTTTTTCTTACTCGGAGGGAGAGTTTTTTGAAGGTTTTGAAGACCATAATGAATAAAGTTGCGAGTTTTGCAACTCATATTGAAGTAGTGTTCCTATAATATTTACTTTTTGATAAAAACTGCCAATTACCTCACAACTTATAGAATAGTTACAATGTACTTACATATCCTTCTTCCGTCTGGTCATTTTTCAATTTTGGGAATTCTCGTATAATAGATTTAGCAAGCTCTTCCTTCGCTTCATCTGGTGGATAATATCCTTGGACTTTAGTTAGTTCCTTCAAAAGAATACGTAGCATGGCTTTTCGGTGAACATCTGTGAAAACTGTATTGCCTTTCATGGCTTCGAGGAGTTTCTCTTGCTTGTAGTGGATCAGTGTGTTTTCAACAGTATCATATTCCTGATAATAAAAGTAAATAAAACGATTAGCCATCTACAATTACATATTAAAAAACAGATCAATTGCGAGTATTAATTAATTATTACTGTGAATGCGTAAATATTAGAACAATTAGTTGACTGAGGTTGAGGATTTTTTCCTCCAGAGGTTTCGGGAGCTTGATAATTTGCTGTACGTCTGACTTTTTTTGGTGGAGTATTCTGTTTCGACGTTCCTGGTAAACTCAGGGTTAAATTTTCACTTTCTAGATCCATTTCGAATTCTTCCGGACTGCTCTCAACTTTCCTTTTTGAGACTCTTTTCATTTCCACATTTTCATACGGCGTCAAGACTTTTTTCGCAGATCTGTCCTCTTGAACTTCGTCAATCGAAGTTTTTTTAAACAGCTGAGAAAATAAAAAATTTTTGTTTTATATAATATTTTATCTCTGAAACAAAATTTCACCAGAAATATTAAAAACAGTTACACTTTGAGGATCTTCTTTGGCTCGATTTATTATTTGCATCAGCTCCTTTGCTCGTCCCATTTTTATCTTCATTGCTAATAAATCATCCTGAGTGAGTTCGAGAAAAGTGTCGCCATCGATGCTTTCATCTGAAAACACAAGAATCAGATTATTATCCCAAAAGATTTTTCTCATATTTCAATGATATTTAACGTGACATGACCAAAACGTGAACTAATATGTACACCTCATTCTTATAAAATGAAAGAGAATACTACAAAACTTCTGATTGGTGCATACAGCAAACAAGTATAAAGTTGTAAAAAAGACGGAGTTCCTTAAGCAGCCATAGTTCATTAAATTTTGCAAGACAAGTCCAAATACAATCATAATCATAGTATAATAAAAAATATATTTGTGACTTTAATCACATGCATAATAATATTTCAAAAATAGTAAATTTTTTTCACATACACCCAAATCCAGACATTTAAATTGGTTATCAGTTTGATGAAAAATGAAGCCATGCTAAATATTTAAAGCAATATAAAACTGCGAAAAATGACCTAACCCCAACATGAAAGCACAATAAACATGCTTTTTCTCCCGAATTGTTGCTTACCACTCGTAAATATTTATAAGATGATATGACGATGACTTATGTAGGTGTCACCATTTGATCGTTTTACCCAGTGGGAGAAAGGCTTGTAAAATGGCAGAGATGAGATTGCTACAAATCGAGAGTTATCTGTATTTTCAATTTGAATGCAATACGCATTAACGCTAGGGTCAAAAAACAGTGTTGTACAAACTGAAGTCAAGAGGAAACCTTTGTTTTTAAGTACAACAATTTCATCGATATGTCCATATACTGGCAAACAGTCTTGTGATGACCTGAGAGTTTGAAGCAGTATAAATAATCCTGTTCGAAATTCTACGGCATTGTGGAAAACAGATGTTGCACAAAAAACGAGATCATTTTCGGCGAGACCCTTTTCCAAGAGTTTCTGTTTACTTCGAAGACCAGATACTTTACATGTTTTTCCAGTTTTAACTTTGAAGTCATGGATCTTGACATCTCCAGCACCCCACTTGCAACATTGCACGCATTGACAAATTCGCACTAACGTCTTTGGTGGATTCTTGAAATTGTTCACATTTTGTGCTCTCAGTTTGATTTCGTAGTGTTTGGACTCGAAACGCATACAAGAAAAGATTAGCAAAGGTCCAGACCAGGCTATGCACTCCGAATAATGAGAGATGTGGTGGAATTTGTTTATTGGGTTTACATCTGGAAATAGTCGTTTGAAGCAAGTCCGGAAATCCTTCGTCAAAGTGTCCAAGTACGGAAGATGTGCCACGTGTATTCTTGGAGCAAATACTATTTCCATGATCCGTAGCAAGTACAAGATTAGCTCCATGTGATCGTTGCCATCATTAATTTTTTCAGTTAATAAAAATGGCAATGATCTCATAAGGCACCATATTTGCATTGCCTTTTGAGGCAGTTTGTGGTCTTCAGCAAGGAGTAATGCGTTGGTGAAATTTGGAGACGGCTTGTGTTTGTATTCCGTATAGCCGTAATTAAACATAGCTATTGCCCCGTTTATAAAAGCTGTGTCGAAGATTCTAACAGTGCTGACGTAGTGACGAAGGACCAATTTGATGACCATCGGGCAAATTCCACACAATAAATCGTGCATTATATCAAAAATTTTATTCTGAGACACATGAAAATATCGAGACTTGTTCAGAGGACATTCTCCTTTGACACCTGTTTCGGTCATAATTCTGCGATCAAAGTTTTTATTCTGAAGTTGCGCGATGTGTTGATCATAGACTTCCTTGGTTCGTTCTCTTCTTTTTTCTAATGATCCTTTAAAAAGGTCTTCTCGAGTATATAAACATAAACGGCAGAACAAGTTCGCTGACGGTCCCAAAAGATTATAGACTTGGTGTACTGCCAATCCGTCACCACAAAAACCTTCTATCGTTGCTCTGAGAACATAGTCGTCATCGTTAAAGTTCAATTTTATTCCTTCGTCGCTTTCAAGTTTCCTTAGATCATTCAAAAAAGGATCCAACAGCCGGTCAAATGAATACGTTGAAGCATCTACGTAGCAAAATACTAAAAGTACATGAATGCTATTTAGTTTTGAATTCATATGCGGTGGAAGATTGGATATCTGATAATAAAATATTCCCAACTTGTGTACACCAGTTTTGGAACCTAGAGGATTAACAATCTCCAACTCGTCATAGTATAACTTCAGTCTTATGGCATGTTTGTGTTTTTGAAAAAAAGCGTGCTCCGTGAAACATTTTCCGTCAATGAATGATCCCAAAATTCCAGGAGGTGATGGTTTTTCATTCCTAATGGCTTCTCTCACATTTGAATTTGATAGTAACATCCGTAGTACTTCGATTATTGGTACATACTGAAATGACTCCATGACTTGTTGAGGCACAAATGTAGAGACTCGTCCATCCAGTCGAACATCTGTGCGATACCCCAGAGGTATTTCAACCGGTTCAACATATCCAAAATATTCGATCATTGCTTTTATCTGCTGTTTATATGATTTAAGATTTTCAAATGGATTTTTTAATGTCATAATTTTTGTAAAATCATCAATGAGCGCTTGGTCTACTGTGTCTCCGATATTCAATCGACTCATAATTTTAGTTTTCATGGCAACATGATGCCTCAAGTACACTTCTTCTGAATTTTCCAAAATTTTTTGTATCATAGATCCCGTTATTGAACCATTACTCTGTAAGTCACCAATCATCCGAACAACTAGGAATCGCAAATCTTTGCTATTTGTAATTTCTCTATCATGTTCTTCGTCATTTTCAATACTTAGATTCTGGATCAGATTATACTCAAAATTCTCTTCATCGTTGTACTCGTCTTCGAATTGTATCTCGTCCTCGTGTTGCAATTCCACAGGATCAACCGAATCAGCTTGCACTTGATCTGAATGAGCGGTTTTGATATGCCTACTTAAATTGTAAAAATACTTGAAATTCCGAGTACAGCCATTTTGATCGCAAACATAACCTTCTCCACTTAGACCATGTTTCAATATCATAGCATGTCCATTAGTAAAATGTTTGGATAAACCAATGACACCTCCAGTAACCATTTCTTTACATAAAAAACATTTGAGTTGGTCCATAATAACAAAAAATTTCAAGTTTAAAAAAAAACAGTTACACAGCTCTAAAAGTATGAAGTAATGATGAAGTATTGGAAAATGAAACAAGTGTCACAAAAAAGTTGTATTTACTTTCTGTCTCGTTCAGATATAAATCGGATTCAACTTGCTGAATATCTCGAAAAAAAAAATTCTTAATTGCCTCTTTTTTGTTAATCAAATATAATCGTCCATGAAAATAGCTGTAAAAAGATTGGAAAAAATAAGAAAAAAAATGATGAAAATTTAAATAAACTATATCTATTTTCTTTAAGAGCAGGACAAACTGCTGATTACCGACATTACAGATTTTCAATATTTGACATAAAACAGTAATCGTATGTAGTTTTAATGACCAGACATCGATTATATCACTAATTTTAAAAATTTTTAAACAAGAACAAATTTATTTTATGAAGAATTGACTATGTAAAATTCTTTCTCGTTTGCGAGGTGACGAGGAAAACGAAAAACAATTTTACGGCTTTAATTAGTTTTCTAAATGAAATTTTATAATCGAAAAATATTCTCCCATAAATAAAGAATCAATGTCTGCTTATTATACCACGAAATAATTTGTATTGCGATTTGTGTTTAAAAAGACACTAACTCAGCAGCAGTTTGTGGTAGCAGCAGTTTGTCCTTCTCCTAATGTTCTAAACTTTTGCCGAAGTTTCATATAAAAATGTTTTATTCAACCTATAGCGATTAACCGCGTTTTGCATGTGCGAATGTGATGAAAGGATCGCCTTAAGTAGTGTTAAAAAAACATTTATATTGCAATTGTAAATTATCTTGATTGAATGAATAATAAACAAAAAGTTCACTATTTTGATTTTCAATTTTGCTTTGTTTTATTTGTAATGGGTAAATACAATTCAAACCATGTAAAAAGAATGCAAATAGTAAAACAAATATAAAATTATTCCTAGGAGAATATGTGCCATATTGATAACATTGTTATGCAAGGAGGCGAAACGACAATTTGATTATTTTATATATTGATTATTTGATTATTATTATTATATATTGATGATTTGATTTGATTATTAGAACAATAATTCGATTTCAACTAAAAGAGAGAAACAAATGTGAAATATAAAATGCCGTGAAAAATAAGCTCACCTAATAAAATATTCAAAGTCTTTTCATCGTCGAACACGTGTTGCAATTCGTTTTTTAAATCCTTGGCACTCAACTTAAACAACGACATTGCAGATAAAAATCAAAATGGGAGCTATGAAAAAATGAAAACGAGAAAAAAATTATTCACTTGCTTTGACTCAAATGATGGCAATAAATCATGAAATGAATACTTACCGAAATTGCACAAAACGAAAACTTATTGTTCATAGGTTAGGTCTCACACAATCGATGTCCTCTTTCGCAAATCTTTAGCAAATAAAATCCTTAGCAAAGCACGCACGTGCACATCGTCGTCTAACTGAAATAACCTTAGTCCACTTGAAATAATCTTCAAAACACTGTGAAAAACACACCGTTGTGACCGTTTTGGCGGGATACAATCACAATGGCACGTGCCAAGGCCCGGCGTCGTAGCGCTAGTAGCTCGACTTGTCGAAACACGCTGTACCCGCACAATGCGCGACGTTTGGCACTCAATGAGCGCGCAATTCAATTAGAATTTTAAACTTTGTTGTTTATTTAATGATTATTTTAAAAGTTAATTTTAATTAATTTTTTCCATTTGTTAATTATTTATTAATTAATAACAAATATTGTTAATTTCATTGCAACTTCACAACTTCAAGTTCAACTTCAGTAAACGACATAAAAATTATCGTTAAAACAAATAGAAATAATTTTATCACTAAAAAAAGGTGTTCAATATTTTCATGTTTCATTTTCTTTATTTTCATTGAATTCCTGTTCTATCTAAAAGTAAATTTATCATTTTTTAATTAAAAAACTACATTTTCACTCAGTTAAAAGTAAATAAATACTTTTAAATGAGTAAAAATTTAGTTTGCTTAATAAAAAGTGAAATGTTTACTTTTAAATAAGTAAAAAATTTAGTTTACTCAATAAAAAGTGAAAATTTTACTTATTATACGTAAATTTTACTTAAAAATAAGTGAAAATTAGGTCCACGTACAAAAAAAGTAAAATTTTCACTTATTCGGATTTAGAGAGCGAATCAAATTGGTAATTTTTTAACATTTCAATTAACAATCAATTAACATACAGTGGACTATTGTCGATGTTCCTTAAAATTTTGGAAATTGTCGCAAAGTTCTAAAATATGGAAATTGTTATTTTTAATTTTTTTTCAGTTTAAATTTCGCGCCAAAAAATTTTTTTTATGAATACCATTTTGTTCGTCATATTTTTCGACGTATGAAAGAATTTTTTATATTAATATTCACTGGCAAAAAATAGTCATTTTTCAAAAAGTTTAAAAATTACATTTTCGTACATAATCTCAAAAATACGTGAAAATATGGTCCAATATTTTGGAATAATAATTCTCGTACTAAAAGTTGTCTTCGAACTAATTATCAGGCCAATATTATACTACGGGGCCGATTCACCATGCTAATACTGCTATGGCCTTTGAACTCAGAGTTTAAAATTTGAGACTTTGTTTACTGTGATGTCTTTGGTGAGCACTGTTTCCGGTCATTGCTCTTATTACAAAAAGTCTGTACTATTTGCGAGTGCCGTTTTCTGCTCGAAGTGCCGGAGTCCATACCACATAAGTTGCTTAAAAAGGGTTCGTCAATCTTCGTTTGGCATTTTTTACACGTACTGCAAAGCTGAGGAAATGTCGGAAGCGGCAATGAACAATCATTCTATTTTGTGGGCCATCACTCAATTGCGAGCGGATATCAAAGCAGATTTCCAGGAAGGTTTAAATTCTGCAAGAAACAACATCTCGGATATTTAATTTTCTCATTCTACAATCTCTGTCACTATCTCCTAACATGATAACCAGCTCTATCAGTTGACTACCTTATCGACGGGCGCTCAGGGTAGAATTTCTGCACTGGAAGATAAAATTTCTTCCTTAGCAACAGATGTTGATGCTAAGTTGGCTCGTGTATAATTTAACGATAATAACTTTGATTTACTGACCGAGGCCAATGAAATTCAATTTAGAAAGAAAAACATTCTTGTTTTCATTATGTATATATTCCTTACTGCTGATTTTTCAGTTTCAAAAAAGAATGATTCGGAACTTATTGTTAAGTTTTCCAATTATATTGATTGCGGTTATACAACCTATTGCAAAGCCTTCTTTAGATTTGGAAAACTCGTCATCAGCAATTCTGTTATGAAGCTGTTGAAATTGATATTTAGATTTCAGGAACTGGCATAGGACATTACGTCCAGATTTTGTACTTGGAAGAAAGAGACGGGGAATGCGAAATTGGCACTTGTGAACATCAGTCCGGATCGTACTCCCATTCAGCTCGTTCAATTTCGGAGATTGAAGATGGAAATTTATAAAAATGCATTCCCGGCGAACACTGGACACTTCTCAGTCGACAGCGGAAAGCAATTGAGCGTGTATTATCAGAATGTTCGGAGTTCGGCTAAGAAGGTTTCTTTTATTTTCTCGACTAATGTCAGCCGGTATGATATTATATGAAACTTGGTTGAAGACTGAGATCTTTTCTAGCGAATTTATTGATACTTTTATCATTGAAGTTTTTTGTCGCGACAGATGTCATCGGAGGGAGTGGTGATGTTTTGATTGAAATAAAGAGAACATTGTTCCGTTCACTGTTATTGGTATCAATGTGAAAATGGGGAAATCTATTGTCAAAATTTTGACTACGTATTTTTCACCCCAAATTCACTCTGATCTTTTTGGAGAGATTTTCGAAGAACTGATGAATCTGAATACTCTCTGGAATGGTGAAATTGTATTTTTTCGAGATTTTAATGTGCCTATTATTTATTCTGATAGTAATGATTTTACTGACCCCAAATTGACAGTTGTACTGAACATTCTTAACTTTTATAACCTTCGACAAATTAATTGTACCTTAAATTGTAATAACAAATTGCTGAATCTGATTATAATTAATTTTAATTATCTTGCTTCGAGAAGAAATCCACACCAGATCATTTTCGTACTGAAATTCATACGTAATATTAGTTTCGCCACCTCTTCTTGCGCTTCTGCCCTTAAATGTTCCTCATTACGTTCTGAGATCTTCGTCTCACAGGTACAGATACAGATACAGGGTGTCCCATTTAACTTGACAACTTGAAATAACTCAAAAAATACGCGATGTACGAAAAATTGAGCCGAGACCAAAACTTAACAGTTTTGAAGGGGGAATCATTCTGTGCTAAAATCAGCCCCCCCTCCTGCCTCCAGTGGGTGGGGCAGTGGGCAACTTTGAAATCTTAAATAGGAACCCCCATTTTTTATTTCAGATTCGGATAGTACATCGAAAAATACATAACTTTTATTCGAATAGTTTTTACAATAAAATTATTATTTTAAAAGTTATAA
>JABFPP010000037.1:0-17505 GCA_022817365.1 Mallateleia sp. ZL-2020
TACTAATCCTTTATAGGTGTCGCTAGTTTCTGTATAATAAAATTCTATTAAAAAGTAAAGCGAAATTTTTACACGCAATTGATGAATTTGTTTCAAATCATACTTTTGATTGATTTATTTAAATAATAACAATTTTACGTAGAAAAAATAAATATAGAAAACTTAACTATATATTTGTCATTTATTTTACAAATTTTTATAAAATTAAAAGTTATTGTTTCGAGTTTGGTATTAAAATATTAAAATTGATAATATAAATAATAAATCTCTCTTATTATTATTATTAAAGATCATTTTATAAAATATGGATTTATAACATTTTATATATATATATAAGAATAATCTTATCATTTCAGTATAAATAATTTTAATTTCAATATGTATATACTTTTATCTGTATCTTACCGTACTTGCGGCTGACTGATGTAAAATCAAAAAATAGCAGATTTACACACTCGAAAACTTTGTTATGCTGTTTTCCGGTTTACAATCTTGTAACTCTATAAACGTCATCTACGATCGTTGTTGGTGGTTTCTTTTCCACTTCATTTTTCCACGCATCCAAAAAACGACTTAAGTTATATAATAAGTTTTCCTAACAAGAAAGAGTCAACAACAAATATTAGTCATAAAATTAAAAAAATCGAAATTGCGAATAAATTGATAATTTGATAATTAATGTACAGATTCTTGGATTGGCAAGTTGGGGAATTTTACATTATTACAGAGATACCTCAGGCAGAATATTTGATAGCAGAATATTCTTCGTTAGTGAATTGCATAAATGGCGATTTACTCGTACGTTGCCTTCTTAGGATCCTCTATACAGTTTTATGATTCTAAATCAAATCAAATTAAAAGTCACGAGAGATTCTTTCATCCCTCATCTTTTGGATATGATGCTGGAAGTTTTCCATCCCAGTTCAAGTAATAGAGTATAAAAAACTTGCCTGAAAAAAAATTACGATAAATATTTATAAACATAAAAATAACATATTTAATAGAAAATGTAATATTTATATACCATAATTCTTTGTAAAAGACCCACGGCAGTATCATCTAAAGTAACCCATAATCAAACCAGATGATGATGCAGTTGTCTATTAGCACTCTGAGATTTCTTCTGGAAGTTAAGAAACTGTTGAGTAATTTTGTCAAAATTAACGAAGCTTATATGAATTTCTACAATACTACGTAGTAAAAATTCTTAAAATTTATAGCAATTTCTTTAAAGTTCGTACCAGTTGTCCTTTGATCAATACATTACATGTTAATTTTTACTGTTTCTTTTTTTCCCCTTTCTAATAATCCATACTAAACATGGAGCATAGATAAATTATGAATGAATTTTTTTGGTTTTTTTTACGTTTCTTTGTTCTGTTTCTTATTAATTGTAAAATAAATTTGTAAATGTCAATTGTAAATGTCAATTTTCAATCAATTTTGATTTACACCAATAATCATCACCTACAAGGATTTCATACTGATCTGTATGAACAATCGTAAAAAAAATTATTTTCACCAAAGAAATAATATGAATATAAATGTATTTATTTCGGAATTCCCAAACTTACCAATATTAACCTAGGTTTTTAAACGAATTGATGCCTACATCTTAGAGCTTCTGTCGACAAAGGTACCCTCTGCTCTGCAATGAATTTCATAGTCTCGAGCATATGGACTTCCTTCATCGTGCTGTTAAAGCTGATTTACTGCAAAATTAAAAAATCGTTACAAGCTGTTTTCGTTGCAGATATGATCTTTACTTAAAATGATTTCAAAATAATCTGAATCACTAAAAGATCTTTAAAACAGAATTTCATCAAAAAATTACTTTTTATATATACAGTAATCATAAATGTCATTATTTCAATGCTTCCCTCCCAAACTTACCATTATTTCCTTATTAGGCTTCCCCGTGAATCAATGTGTGAATTTACTAGTTTCTGTCCAGAAAAATGCCTGTGCATCGACTTGAATTTTATGGTATCGACTTTGCGATGATTCTTTATCGTGATGTAATCGTTCTCACAGCATGTTCATTGAAAAATTTAACAATTGTTAGAGGCTTCCTTGAACACAGGTATGCAGAAGGGGCATTACCACATAAGAATTGTTGTCATCTGGAATAGGCAATCTAACGTACTTCGTCTTCACTTGTCGAATGGACCATTTATTCATTGCTGATAGACGACGCACTACATACGTATCCATAACTGAAGATTTGCAGGGTTTATTGTAAAAATCTTTAACTTCCAGAAAGTATCGTCCAATAACATATATATCACCGTTATCAACAGTAGCAAAGTTTTCTGCGGTAACAATTTTATCTTCAATACCGCAGCAGTTGTCAGAATTATGTACAGATAATTTAAAGTTATCAAAATAAAATTGTTTAAATTGCGGATTATTGCAACCATTGATCAATGGACCGCTATTGTGTTTTTGATTAGGTCCTGTTTTCAAATTATCTGCATTGTACATATAAGCTCCCATTTGCTGCATTTCCGCATAGCGTTTAAAAATTTGTTCCAACGGTAACTCTGGTTTCCGCACAAGCTGTTTTAAGTGACGCAAAAAATTTTCAAATGGATATGCAGATATCTGATCCAAAGAACCCAAATTGGCACAATCATCTGCCAGGTGTAACAAAGAATGGACGTTTGGTGAAACGTGCTCTTTTCCATAAATATTTTGCAGTTCTTTTACAAAGAAATGTAATAGGTTTTTGGCATACTGTATTTTATGAGCATCAATATCAACAGACAGCAAACGAATGGCTATATGAAATGCAACGATGTGGATGTAAATATTGTCCTTAAAGTTAAATATCAATGTCAAAACTACTGGTGCACAGTATTTAAAGAAGAAACTGAATTCAGTAGCTTTCCATCTTTTATATTCTAAAATCTCACGTGGCTTCCGTGCTATTTCAGATGGAGTATATTCTCTCATTTTCAAAAGATATTCAGAAATTAGGCTACTATTGGAACTCGTAAGGATCCTCACTGATTTATTGCCAGTAAACCACAGTTCTATCAATTTTTTTTGAACACCTGATAGCAAATGCATCGGTTCTTCGGGGACATGTTTCACAGGATCGAAATCTGTAATCTTCGTTACAATTGAGGTACCTTTATGGTAATCTGTACTTTGTAAAAGAAAACTTTCTTTGGTACGTAGTTCGTACTGAAAACCCGGAAAACAGGTTCTATTTTGTAAATAATTTCCACGTATGGTACATTTGTTACAAGATGAGAACCCGGTATGACCTTTAATTTTCAAAATAAATGATTTGGCTGGCTTATCAGGTATAAGGGAATGAATTGAAACAGTCTTTAACTTGCCGTTTATAATTATTCCATTTTCTATTAAAAAATTTACATCCTCCACAAAGAATTTTAAAAATGTTGAACTGTCTTTAGGCTTTTCTTTTCCAAAGAAACAACCAACGAGAAACACATTAACTTTTCCGTATATTCGGCACAAAATTGGCCAAAAGCAGTTACCAGTACTGCAATGTATTGGTAGGCCATCTATTCCTATTTGCAAACATATATGTTCATCATTTGGACACATTGTAAAATGTTTTTTAATTTCGTAATTAAATCCAACATGCATATAATTACCAGGTTCAACATTATACAGATTGCATTTGCGTGGAGTTTGCAATAATGTCTTTGCATTACTTGGTAATTGCAGATTTGGAAAATATATATTCATATTTTTTAATAACAAATTCAAATGACTTTGTTTAATTTTACAATGAATTGCCCACTTTGCCAAAAATTGCTGGAAATTATTTTCTTCAGATTCAGTGTCTCGAGATATCATTGCATTGTTATCGTTCAATTCTGCTTCAAAAGATTCATTGTCTGCTACTTCTGTTTCAAAAGATTCATTTTCTCCTGCTTCTATTTCAAAAGATTCATCTTCTGCTGCTTCTGATTCCATTTCTTCCTTCTCTGCTACTTTTCCTGTTCCTGGGCTTTGCAATGCGATTTCTGTCATTAAATGATTATTTGTATCCTCCATTTTAACAGATTCGCGATGGAAAATATTTGTATTGCGTGTGTACTGCATTTGAAGCAATAATCGTTCTTTTTTCTCTTTCCCTTCCGACGACGATGACGCTTTGACAATAATAGTCCCATCTTTCCCATTATGTATTTTTTTCAACCTGTTTACTTCTGTAATTATGCAATTTTCAATTAACAATTGATTCAGATATGCAGTGATTTTGGAAAATTGTAAGAGATTATATATTTGCGTACATTCGTCTGAGTTTTAAAAGGATGTCAAAGCAGTCTTTGTAAACCGCCTTGAGAATTTAGTGTCTTTCTGAAATTAAAACTAATAAATTGATTAGTTCGCTATTTAAAACACATAGGACAATTCTTTATTTGTGGGAGAATATTTCTAGCTATAAAACTATTATTTTAGAAAAGAATTGTTTATGTACGGACGAAACTCGTTTTTTATTCACCTCAAAAACGAGTTTACTTATTTTTTCAATTAAAACTAACTAAAACCTTTCAATGTTTTCATTTAAAATTATGAGAAAATCGCCGGATACTTCTGAAATACTGAGAAATCTGTAATGTCGGTAAAACCAGCTTTGACATCCTCTTAACATTCACCTTAAGATGTAACAGTTTACCTGTCGACACAGGTCGCACTTTCAAACTATGACTTATTGTCAAAAACTATAAAGTTTGAAATTATTTATTAAAATTAAAGTATCTCTTCAAAAGTTATTGTTTCATTTATAATTTCACGAACATTATTTGAAATCTCTTCCTGGTAAACAATATTGGTTCACGTAGTCATTGGTAGTTTATAAAAAATGTCATTGTGTTTCATTATTTAAAGTAGTCCGGTCGTAAAATTGATTACGTTGAAATTAATGAAAAATGTGGATATTTTTATAGAAAAATCAATTCTGCGTTTAATAGAATGAAAAAAACGTACCCTCACGGTGCTAAAATTTGAATTAAATCATTTTGAAAAATGCTCTTTTTACATTGAATCTTATGGAAAGCGCTTTCGCGGGCAGGGAAAATTGAGAAATTCAATAACATTTTACATTGAATTATTGTTAAAAAACTATAATTTAGATAGACAAATTTCTCACAATGCTTAATTTACAAAGAAAAAGGCACCTATCCATACTATTTTAAGAGAAAATATGAAAAAACTAGCAAAATTAACAAAATTAACCTCATATTATGATAAGTGGACAACTAAATAATGTTTTAAAGTGATGTGCACATTTATAATTAATATATATAATATAATAATATAATTCAAATTTATTGAAAAAATTATTTTAGTTTTAATTTTTATTAATTTAACAATTAATTTATTAATTCTTTTGCGAACACAAATGGTCGCTGATTTGACTAGTGTCTAGCACGACCGGACTACTTTAAGACATTAACATTTCTATCTGCTGAAAGGATCCTCTCTCTATACATAGTTAGTAATTTTTACAGTTCATTTTTTATTTGTTAATAATGAAAATGTTTTATAAAATGCATTTGAAAAATGGTGAATTGTATGGATAATTTTTTGTCGATATATTTTCAAATACTTTAATACATTTATTAAAATGTTTTGGAAATATCGAAGTTTATACAAATGAAATTTATTTATGGTAATCTCAAAGAGCTTTAAGAGGATGTCAAAGCCGTTTTTACCAACATTACAGATTTCTCAAAATAAACAACAATGGAACATAATTAAAGGTTTAAAAAAAAATAAAAGATTTTAATTAATTTGAATCACGATAACACTAAACTCGTTTCTGAGGTGGATAAAAAACGAGTTTCGTTCGCACATGAACAATTCTTTTCAAAAGTAATAGTTGTATGGCTCGAAATATTCTCCCATGAATAAAGAATCGCCCTATGTATTTTAAATAGAAACGAATTTTAAACGAATCACTTTATAAGTTTTAATTTCAAAAAGACACTAAACCCTGAAGGCAATTTACAAATACTGCTTTGACACCCTCTTAAGAGGATGGCAAAATCATGTTTGTAAACTGCTTTAAAGATTTAGTGTCCTTTTAATTTATAATAAAATTATAAAATATCGTTTATTTTACTGAGATACTCGGTATGGCTTATTTATGGGAGAATATTTTTTACTAATTGAATTTCTATTTAAGTGGACGGAGAAGTCATGTTTATAAACTGCCTTATAGATTTAGTGTCTTTTTAATTTATAACAAAATTATGAAATATTGTTTATTTTACTGAGATAGTTGCCCTTACTTATTTATGGGAGAATATGTTTTACTAATTTAATATCTATTTAAACGTTTTAAATTTACAAACAACTTGAACAAAAAATTGTTGTTGTTTAAGGGGATTTCGCAATCATTTATCCTCCCTACCTTATCGACCATCGTATATTTTTAGTTTTTAATTATTTTCTTTAAAATATGTATTTACATTTGTAATTAAGCACCATACTTTAATTCTTTAACCAATTTAGAAATTTACTGGCTGATTTAAATAAGATTTTAACATCATATTTTCAAATGCGGTCTTTTTTCGTTTTTTCTTAGTGTAGAAAAGGTATCAAAAATTAAAAAAGACCGCATTTGAAAACATCATGTTAAAATCTTATTTAAATCAGTCAGTAAATTTCTAAATTGGTTCAAGAATCAAAGTACGGTGCTTACTTACAAATATACTTACAAACACTTATTTTAAAGAAAATAATTAAATTAATTTATTTTGAGGTTAGGTGAGTTTAGAGTTCGACAACGGGTGAGAAATGCCCTTAATTTTGTTCAAGTTATTCGGAAGTATAAAACGTTGAAATATAAATTCAAATATTGCACATGATTCTTACATAAGTAAGAAATACCGACTATCTGAATAGTACCTAGTAGTATATCAAAAATAAATAAATGGAAATAACTATTATTTGAGGTTATGTGTTCATAAAATTACTTGCCCATCCTCTTAAGTATAATATATACTCCTCATATTTTTGCATTAAAAAAATGTCGGTTAAGTGTTCATGGAAACAGGTTACTATAATATAAAATTCAGTTTGAATGTTAAACTAGAAATGAACTTGCAAGTATCACGTAACTTACAATATTTCATCTTACAGTTGAATAATTTTATCACAAGGAAATTTATTTTTAAATATTATAAGATGATAACATTGAATTAAAAATTTGAATAAAATTGATTGAAATTACTGATGGTACAGTAATATTTATTTTACTTTTATCTATTTAACTTTAGCATTAGAATAACTTACAATAATAAAAATATTCTGTCAAAATGACAGTGTAGATTGTTGCAGTAATTGTGCAGACTATACAGTGAAGGTAGTACAGAATTTAACAACAAAACTAATCTAATTATTTATATATTTGCTGTAACATCTTTTCGAATAGTTTAAATATTTGTATTAAGATTTTTAATTTAGTTATACTAGAATTAAATGTTTGTTTATTTATTTAAACAAACATTTATATATGTAAATATAATTTTGAAATATTCACCTGGTTACGTAGAAATAAGTTAGATTATACGTATATTTTACGTATAATCTAGCTAATTTCTACATAACCGGGTGGACATTTCAACATTCCATTTCTGTATAATCTATTAATATTTTATTTTTAATGTACCATGTTCTTTTGGGGAAATATATAAATTTACTTACTATATTAGATTAGATGTGAAATATGTAGAGTAAATATGTTGTTGTTTATCGTTATTGGTCCTGGAGCCAAAGTGCTATATTGAAACCAAATATCTCTATATAGATGAAATATGTATAGATGAAACTGATATGGTTCTGAATTTAACAGAGTTGAAGAGATCTATTAAAATGAAATTTTTCTTTTGCTTTGGCAGTGAATGTCTATCACCCTGTGCCAATTAGTTTCATATAATAGGTTAAAAGAGATTTGCTCGAGCAATGATACAAGTACAAGTAGATCACAAGAATATATCTTTTTTTCGTAACAGAAAATTGCACAAATAAAAACTATTAACTTCAGTATTATCCGAACTATTTGATTACTATTTTGAACTTAAATAGTAACAGATTGAAACGATTAACTGCAATAATTTAATTTTAACGACTGAGATTCTACCGCGTCTGAACGTAAATAACAATGTCGCCACCATACTACGGCGTCAAAACGTTTCGACGTGCGTGTAAGCCTTTAGGCCCTCCGGACATAACATGCGGTAAAGCTCTTATGCCTCGAACACAATGAAAGGAATAAGTGTATAAGGCCGGGAATAAGATTGTCTGTCCTATTTTAATACATGTGATAGTAAAAGATAAAATATTCCTTATTCCTAGCTTATTCCCTTATTCCTTTCATTGTGTTCGGGGCATTACGTGCGCTGCGTGTCCATCGTTACCGGATTTAACCTATACACGTAACGCACGTAATAGCCTTACCGTATTTTATGTGCGGAGGGCCTTACACGCAAGTTTAACAATTAGCTCTATCTCTTCCTCTCCTAGTGTAACTGTGTGCAAGACAGAGACAGACATACTTCTTCTGCCTGCGTTGAAGGCATGCAAATGTCGGCGCGTATTAACGTCGTACTGGGATGGTAATTATTGTCAAGTTGACTGTTACCAACTGAAGAAGAAGAAAAAGACGTCGCACTGTAAAGGTCGCAACTTTCCACGATAAACGAAGACAGACTAGAAACGAAAATAGAACCTATCCTTATCTACTGAAAGTAAACAATTGAATATCGAATGAACAAGTTTTGTTATGATTATCTTTCTTGAATATACATCAGTTATTTTGAAACGCTCTTACAAGTTGTGTCTTGTTCCAATTGAAGTATTGTAGCATATTTTAATAATGTCAATGTGAATAATTTTTATTTGTGCAACTTTCTTTTTATTTTGAAAATACAACTGGTAAATATTTTCCAAGTCTGCGGCATTTCTACGTATCACTTGTTATTATTAGTGTAAGTTTCTTTGTTATAAATATTTCTTTTTTTAATATTGTTGATTATTGTAGTTAAGGGGACAGTCAACCAAAAAATGATATTTTGATTTTAAACAATTTTATGAACAAATGACGTTATATTTTGATTTTAAATAATTTGATGTACGAAATAATGTTCTTACAAACAGTATAAAATAATTATTTTTAATTATTTGAATGCTATTGGTAACACTTTTGTGATGTGATTATAATATTTATTGTAACAAAACAAAATTTCAAATGAGTGGGAATAGGATTTTCACTGAATCAGTAAACTTATTATAAGAAATGAAACATGAAATTAATGAAAAAACATGATTCACATATTTTGAAAGCATAGTATAATATTAAAGTAAAATAAATTATAATTTTCAATTCATTAACGTAAAAATTAAATATTGATGTGTATACTTTTTTAAATTATATTAATGTGTATATCTTTTCTTTGAAAAAGAAAAAAAAATTAACTGTTAGTCCTTCAACGTTCAGTGTATCAATCATCAAGGAAACAAGGTAGATTAAAAAATTATCTCACCGGTAATGTTTAGAACTTGTGAACCATTATAGCGTTAATTGTATAATTAAATATTATTTGTTGATTTCATAATGGACGTTGTTAACCGATTCAGCACCTAAAGTCTTCAAAAGTCTCGACGAAAGAGACATATCGATTAAAACATATGTGGATCAAAAAGAGATAAGATATTTCGGTGCATGAATCAGTTAATTCAAATTTAAAATTTATTTTGTTTTATAGTTATATTTAATAATTAAATAAATTAAATTAATTAATTACAAAAAAACTAATATCTATTCATTCAATTTTATAAGTACTTAACCCTAAAACGCATTACTGGGGGACATTGTGCCCCAAAGAAAATGACAACCGATTGATGTTTACTAGATCTGACAAAGACAGTAAAAATAAGTAATGCATTCTAGAGTTAATTGAAAATAAAATGTATTAATTACTTTTGAAATTATTGTGGGTTGAATTAACATATTTTTTTAATAAACAGTTCACAGAAATTTCTTCAGAGATAATATCTGTTAACAATGATTAAATAAATTAAAATTTTTAATGTAAAGATTCATTTCCAAACTTGAAATTGTTGCAAATAGAAAAAAAACAGTTTGAATTAAGAATTATAATTTGTTAAAGTTATGTCATTTTATTAAAGTTATCCCAAATGATTTTGTACTATACATGAAATATTAATTGTATTCTACTACATGATAGAAAATGTATTTTATTTTATTTATTCAAATAATTAGTAGATAATTGTTCATTTCAGAAGTATGCCATTGCAAATAAAACATTGATACATATAAAATTTAATATTTTATCAAACATCCCTGATAACACAGTTTACATAAATTTTGATCAAAATTTTTGCCAACTGTTTGCTAACTGTTAGCAAACATTTTATTTAAAGCGGTGTCCGCATGTGCGCATTAATCTTGTGCAAAATTAATGCAATTTATATTTTTTTTCTTTTACGAAGTTAATTATACTACATTTTTCAGATATTAAATGATCATAATTAAAGTATTTAAACATATAAATATATGTATATTTAAACGTGGTATTCAGCAATAAAAAATATGAGTAATAACGAAAATTATAGTTTGTTTAATATGAGCTGTTAACTTTATGCTAACAGTTAGCACAAATTTTATGCAAACTTGCGGACACAGCTTAGCACAAATTTTACATAAAATTGATGCATACTTCTGTGTTATCAGGGATATTTCATTTTAGATATTGCATTTTGTAAAATATCAGAAGTTACCTTTTCATTTAACCCCAGAACGAATATCTCTGGGGGTCACTTGTACCCCATTTGTTCGTTGTAGAGTTAAAAATATATTTTAATGTTATTATGATATAAGAAATATTGGGAAAACTTGAATAAAAACTTGTAGCTTTGGAAACATTTATAAAATACTGCTAAATTGTTTGTTTCAATGTTGTTTGCTGATTTTCATATAAAAAGATTATTAAATTTCATAAAAGGAAAATATATATTATAAAATATCACGTATATAAATTACAGCCAATAAAAAATTAAAATCTCATCTAATGAAAATGAAAACAATTCTTTACATTATAACTGATGAATTCCTTACGCATTAACGATAAGCATCATATACAACATTTAAGAGATGTCAAAATCTCACTAACATTGAAATCATAACAGTGATAGAATGGAATAAACTCTATTGAAAGACGAATATATTCAATGCAAAATTATTACTGAAAAATATTAACTATTAATAAATGTTCCAATGAATATCCAAATCATTGAAATTAATTATCTCTTTTGTTTGTATTTTTTATGTATATATTAAACAGATGTAATATAATAAAAATAAAAAAATATATTTTCATATTCTTTTAAATGTAATTTCTATTCTTCTTTTAACTCTCTTTTATACCAATAAAAATATTTGACATATAAACAATTAATTTTATTATGATTTTTACAGAATAATGAGCAGTATTAATGCCACTGAAAACCTATCGTATGTAGTTGTCCATTTTAATGACAATAGCGTGTATGCTATTCCAAAGAAATGGCTCCAAAAGGACACACTTGCATTATTTCCGCCACCTACATGGAGTGAAACAAAAATTAAAATCGCCGTAAGTTCTGCAGTTGATCCACAGGACTCATGGAATTTTCATGAAGTCAAGAAACTTGTTGGTGAATTTTGTAAGTTTTTTACATTTATAATTTTGAAATTAAATAAAATATTTCATAGCAATTCTTATCTAAGTACTTTCAAGTAATTGCTGCAGCACATTGAAGTACAGTTACGCTGTAGTTGATAAAATTGTTTATTTTGTAATAATTATATATTTTTTATATGTAATTATGAAATACAGTCGCATAAAATGAAAACTTATTTTTATCCATTTTAAACTATTACTGTAATAAAAATGTCTATTAAGAGGATGGACAAGTAGTTTTATGAACACATAACCTCAAATAGTTGCTATTGCCATTTATTTATTTATTTTTACTATATTCATACTACTAGGTACTATTGAGATACTCGGCATTACTTACGTGTGTAAGAATCATGTGCAATATTTAAATTTACATTTCAACATTTCATACTTCCGAATAACTTGAACAAAATTAAACAACAGCAACAATTTTTTGTTCAAGTTTTTTGGAAATTTAAAACGTTTAAATAGAAATTCAATTAGTACAAAATATTCTCCCGTAAATAAGCCGGACCGAGTATCTCAGTAAAATAAATAATATTTTATAATTTCGTTATAAATTAAAAAGACAATAAATCTTTAAGGCAGTTTAAAAACACGACTTTGCCATCCTCTTAAGTTCTGTGATTTTGCAAAATATTCCCTACTAGAAATTATTGTAGGCATTCTCTGGTTATGACTAGTGCCCATGTAATTGAAGTTTCAATCTTTTATTTCTCAACGAATTTTTATAATGCATGTATACCATAAAATTACATACGTGCAATATGAAACAATATTTATAAATTATATATATAATGAATTTAAAACCATCCAAGTGTGAATGCTAATAAAAAGAAAATGAAATTAAATACGACTTATACTTGGACAAACATTAATTTCTCAAATAAATTTAATTTTAGAAATTAAAAGTAATTTTATTTGAATAATTAATTAAATTTAATATAAAATGACGTTTCGGTCCTACTTGTTTTGGACCCTCTTCAGATAACAAAATTATACGTCAAATAGTTTATAACCCATTGAATTAAGAAAGATATAATAAATTCAATGGGTAGTCAAGAGTGAGGGCAGAGAACTCCAACGTTCAATTTATATGATCAAAAACTTAGAAAAAAATTCCAAAAAAATGAGTAAATATAAATATACAGAGAATAATCAGTTGTTTTTAATTTTATCTAATAAAGGTAAATAAACTTTATTAATTTTTTCTGTATCGCTCTGCATATTTAATGTATTATTATTTGTTTTGATGTATAACATTTCCGAAATAAGGCGTTTTTTATAATTATGTTCTATATCTAGGATTTTTGGTTTTTCCCAGTCAAAATCATGATTCTGGGATGCCCTGTGTATTGAAATACAATTATGTTTTTCAGGGTCTTCGTAAATATTTTTTTGATGTTCTTTCATCCTAGTTTTTAAATTACGTTTCGTAGTTCCGATATAATGTTTCGAACAATTTTTGCAATTGACATTGTAAATAACATCTGTTTGCAAAAGACTATCAAGACTATCTTTACCTTTTTTAATTATGGAATTTAATTTATTTTTACTTTTGTAAATTATTCCAATTTTTTCTCTTTTACAATGTCTCTCGACATTGTTAATGAGAGGTCTTATATAAGGTAGAATAATCTGTTTATTATTGGGTTCCCTTAGGGAGATGTTTTGAGGGGATTTTTTTAGACTTTTGATTCGTCTATTGATATATTTATTCCCAAAATATTTTGGATAGTCGTTTGCAAACAGTATGTTCTTTACAATATCAAGGTTTTGTTTATGGTAAATTTTGTTCGATAATTTTATAGCCTTATCAACTAGGCAATAGACCATACTTATTTTTTGATGTAGAGGGTGTTGTGATTTAAAATTAAGGATTCTACCCGAAAAGGTAGGTTTCCTGTACCAATTCGTGGTAATAGTTCCGTCATCATGACGGTGTAACTCTACATCTAAGAAACTGATTTTCATCGATTTCTCAACTTCAATTGTGAATTTGAGATGTGAATCAGCGTTGTTAAATATATTAAGAGTATGGTCAATTTTATCTCTTGGTAAGGCCATTATAATATCGTCTACGTAGCGAAAATATAATGGTATCGGAAACGTTAATTTTTCAAAACAAGATTCTTCCAAATCTTGCATGGGGAGATCGCAAAATGTAGGGCTAGATGGTAGGCCCATAGGCATTCCAAATATTTGTCTATAAAACTTATCTCCAAATTGGAAATAATTATTATTTAGAATGAAATTTAATGCTACCTCCATTTCATGCCAAGAGATGTCAGTGCTTTTGGAAATATAATTCCAACGTTTTTTGATACTATTCTTAACCAAGATAGGTGAGACATTGGTGAACATAGAAACCACGTCGAAGGAAACCAAAATATAATTAGGTGGTAGTTTTATATTTTGAACTTTTTCTACAAATTCTATGCTATTATTTATAGATCTAGTTGAAAGTGGAATATCTTTTTAAATTATTTTATCAACAAATTGAGAGAAGCTATGTAGTGGGGATCCAACCGATGATACAATTAACCTATATGGGTTGTTTGGTTTATGTATTTTCGGTAATCCATAAGCTCGTGGTAAAAAACCAGCCGTTGGAAAATATTTTAAAGCTTCAATATTGTTGATATATTTATTTTTCAATCAGCGTTTTTTAATTTCACATAAACCATTAGTAATTTTGTTTATGTGATTTCTGTTTACACATTCGTAAGTAGATGTATCAGATAGCAAAGAATTTATTTCATCTTTGTATTTAATTTTATCAACAGCGACAGTGACGTTACCTTTATCAGCGGATGTAAGCATGATATCAGGATGCTGTTTAATAAACTTATAGGTGGTTTTTACGTTTTGTGACAGCATTTTGTCATTTTTTGTCATATCTAACTTTTTGTTGACAAATTTCAAAGACGTTTGTACTATTTCTCTTCGAATTGGGTCTAAATCTGTACTGGGTACATTGAAAGGGTTATTCTCAATATCTTTTAATAAATCAATGAAATCAGTTTTATTATATTCATCTTTTTTAAAACTAAACTTTTCTCCTAGAGATACAATATTTCGAACACATTCTGGAAATTCTGTATTGGTCAGATTTACGAACCATTTATTTTTGAGGTGCTTGTTGGGATCGTCAACATTCACCACCATTTTTAAATTATATAATTTCTTCTTGTGTGCGAAATCTAATTGCTTTCGATACCGACGAATTCTGGGTTTTTGGCTGTTTATGAAATAATTATATAACTCTAGGAGAATGTTATTTTTGATAGATGTATTTAACTGATTTAGTTTATTTTTCAACGTAGAGATGGAATAGTTAATGTCTCTTATTTCAAGGTTAAGTAGTTTTTTCTTGATTTGTAATTTTTGTAAAACAAAGGATTTTCTAACGCGATCTTTTTTAAAATTAAAATGTTTTAAATTTAAGTCAAGATGTTCAATATGGGTAGGAATTAAGTTTTCCCATCTACAAGTTAATAAATAAACTAATTGACTCAAATATAACGTTAGTTTGTTGGACTGATTAATCCATTGTTTCACAGAACGTTGGACCACCTCACCGTGGTGTAATTTAACTTTTTGGAAAAAAGATAAGTTGTTGAATAGATAATTGTTGTTTTAAATTCATTATATATAAGAATATGAATTATCCGGAAGTCCTATTGTAGCAAATGAAAATTTTCTTTGAAATATTACATTAAATCCGAAGTAATACATTACAAAATAAATCTTTTTACGCTAAAAAGAAGTATTTTAAAGCTACACAGAAAATAATTTTGTGTTAAAAGTATGTACTTTTTGCGGTAATATTTTTTTCTGTTTTCATGTCGCTGATTCTTTTATATCTAAGAAGATATTATGTTCCCGAAAATGACAATGCATTAAAAGGAAATAATTTAACAGTGAAAATATCTTTTTTAAAAGTGTACATTGCTCCCTTTACCACTTGATTGGCTTAATGAAAATATCTTTTTTAAGAGAGTACATTGCTCCCTTTACCACTTGAATTATGGCTGATCTCTTGCCATTTAAGGGGGTATAGGACAATCGGACACTGTTTTTTAGCTAATTTTCATAATTTTTTTTTCTCGAAAACAAGAAATCACAATAGCATGGGGTTTATTGCATATTATAAAGCAAACTTTCGACTTTAATTAGAATTTTTATTTTTGCAAAAAATCAATTACAACCCCCCTTCCCAGCTGTTGCAAGTTGTCCTTTCCAGTTGTGCACAAAATGCGGTACCATAGATTGGTACTTGTCGGTTTATCCGAAATCAAAAAATCCAACGGGACCTTAAAGTATATTAAAGGGACTCGTATTTGACCCATTTTTTTGAAAAATTCCAATTCAATACAAAATGGCGGACATTAAAAAAAAAGTATCATTTTTCAGCTAAAAAATTCGTCTTTAACGCTATGAAAAAAATACTAAAAATTGAAATATCCAAAAAATGGGTCAGATACGAGATAATTTTATAATCTTAAAAAAAAATTAAGAGAATTCATTGAACGGTTGTTGAGATATTTATGGTACCGACTTTAAAAACATAGTTTTGAGAAAAACGCGTTTGAGGGGGTATAGGAGATTTTTACATTATTTTTAAGCTAATTTTCATTTGAAATAATTTTTTTTCTCGAACACGAAAAATCACAATAGGATAGGATTTCTTGCACATTATAAAGCAAACTTTCGACTTTAATTACAACTTTTATTGTAATTAATATTATTAATATTAATTATATTAATTAACATTGATTAATTAATGTTAATAAAATAACAGCTTATGCGGTGCTCGATATTTATAGCTGTAACATTGTCAATTTTAAAAATTTCTTTAAACAGCTTTGAATATACATTCTTGAAATGTTTATCTTTTGAATTACGATATAAAAAAATCGATTTTTTGATGTGTCAATTGTCCTATACCCCCTTAAGTCGTACGTATTTTCTATTACCTTTATATTCATCAAAATGAGAATGTAATTAATATTAATGTATTAATATCAGTGCAAAAACTTTACCATAATTAGATACGAAAAATGATAGTTAGTAAATAATGTTTTAAAGTATTATTTATTATTAATATGAATTATTAAACAATATAATATAATAATTATACATATCTCCTGTAGTTAAATTACATAAATAGAAATTGTTGTGCTACATCAATAACAATATCAATTTTATTTGTACAATAGTATATGATAATCTAGAACACAAGTTTAAACATTTGTATAATATTTAACTATTGAATCAATGACTTTCTGTCATTTCGCGATGATTATATTTTTTACGAGAATGATAGATTTTAATTCAACATAATGCTCTTAAATAGCGTTTAAATTCCAAAATATAATTTTTTGATTAATTAACTTCCTTAAGAGAATGTATCAGTCATTGTCGAACTCTGAACTCACATAATCTCAAAATAAATTTATTGTTATTTTGTAATAGTATAATATAATTAGAAATTTGTGAGAAGACGATTCATTCATAAATTGCTTATATTTCTGAATAAAAATAAAAATATTTTATAACAAACCGCAGTTTTGCCATTATCCCGCGTTTTTGAAGTGAGATAAAAACGAGGGATAAACTTACGCGAACATTTTTTTTTAAAGAAAAATTTTTATTGACGGTTTTATTTTCCCTAGATTAAAAAGTCGGAATCTGCTTATTATATGATAAAAGAATTATTAATATAAGTTTTTATAACGAAAGACACTAAATCTTTAAGATAGTTTATATG
>JABFPP010000038.1:0-17481 GCA_022817365.1 Mallateleia sp. ZL-2020
ACTCATCAGTTCAATTCATCTTTCATGATCCACTGAAATGAAAAATTACCAGCACACTTACGAGAGTCAGCTACTAGTAATTTAAATATACGTAACACAGGAAATGACCCTGGTAAATAAAATATTACCAGTACACTACCAAGAGGATGACCCTGGTAAATAATATATTAATAATACACTTCCAAGAGGATTATCCTGGTATACATAAAGCAGCACTTCACTTTCTCGATGATGATACGTGTAAATGAAAAATTACCAGTACACTTCCTTGATGATAATCCAGGTAAATCAAAAATTACCAGTACACTTCCACGAGGATGACCCTGGTAAATAAAATATTACGAGTACACTTCCAAGATGATGACACTGGTAAATAAAATATTAACAATCCATTTTCAAGAGGATGATCTTATTAAATAAAATATTACTATTACACTTCCAAGAGGATGACCCTGGTACATAAAATATTACCAGTACACCTCCTAGAGGATGACTCTGGTAAATAAAAAGCTGCACTTCACTTCTCGATGATGATTCGTGTAAATGAAAGATTACCAGTACACTTTTTCAATAATGATCCAAGCAAACGAAAAATTACCAGTACACTTCGAAGAGAATGACCCTGGTAAATATAATGTTGCACGTCACTTCCTCGATGATGACCCGGGTGAATGTAAAATTACAAGTACACTCCCTCGATGATGATCCAGGTAAATGAAAAATTACCAGTACACTTCCAAGAGGATGATCCTGGTAAATAAAATATTACCAGTACACTTCCAAGAGGATGACCCTCATACATAATATAATACTGGAATTCTTCCGAGTATATGACCACGCTAAATAAAATGTTGCACAACTTCTCTTCCTGGATGATGATCTGGGTAAATGTACAATTACGAGTACACTTCCAAGAGGATGACTCTGGTAAATAATAAGTTGCCCTTCAGTTCCTCGATGATGATCCGGATATATGCAAAATTACCCCTTCACCTCTAATACGTTGATGCTGGTAAAAAAATATAACCAGTACACTTCGAAGACGATGACCCTGGTAAATGAAGTAATACCAGCACACTTCCGAGAGGATGATCCTGGTTAATTGAAAGCTGCACTTCACGTCCTCGATGATCATCCGGGTAAATGAAAAATTAACCATACACTTCCAAGAGGATGACCCTGGTAAATACAAAATTAAATGTACACGTTCAAGCGAATAACCTTGGCGAAAGAAAATTACCAGTTTACTTCCAATAAAATGGCCCTGATAAATAAAGCAATTTCCACTACGAGTCTTCCACTACTGAACTTTAATTCAAGAGGATGATACCTATAAAATAAGAATTTCATGATAATTCATATAATTACGTAAATTGAATCACATTTTTTTATTATTTCCTGAGTTAGTTCACTTTCAATCAGATGATAATGGTGAATAAAAAATCTGTCTTTGAATAGATTATCTTTGGCAAATAATAATTGCTTGTATATTTCTAAAAGAGAGGTTGTCCCAGGAAAGTTGATTTAAGAAGATGGCTAAGGAAACAATTCAATTTAACATATTGAATATGTTGTAAATTAGTAAACTAATATTTAAGTTTTTAAATTTAATTTTTTGAAACACCACTTTCCAAATTGAATATATTTTAACGTTTAAATTCTTCAGCTGTAATTTGTATAAATATTAAAGAAATATTAATTATAGACATTTATTGTACATAAATGAATTTATTATTAATGGTTCTTTTGTATAATTTATTATTTTGAATTTCAAAGTCAGTTAAATATTAATTTCAATATAAATTTGTGATATAATAAAAAGATGTTTCATATTATCGTCACAAATTACTTAAATTGATCTCATGTAACAGTGAAAATGGCATTGAATTTCATTAAACATATTTTAATAATAAAAGCATTAAACATTATAATAATTTTTTAAATTATTTTAAAATCAAATGAAGTAGAATGGGGTTAAGTTAGATGCATCACTGTGTTATTGATTAATCATAAACAATACAGATGAATAAACTCTATTTCATATTAAAATGAATTTATTTTTTAAACTAATGTTTATCATTATATATACAACACATACAATCCCATACAGAATTATAAATGATTTAAGTAATACTAAGAGTTTACAAAACTATAATTTGCAGCGATAATAAGATCTAGTTGATATAAATGGTATTTCTAGTAACATATATTTTACGTGTCCACCGTGAAATTCTTCTTTATAAAATAATTTCTTCGTAAATCATATCTTTGTAAAAAACTTTGGTAAATATTCAAAAAGAGGGCTTCTACTAAGAACCATATTAAAAATGACTTTTTAAATGTAAGTTTTATCCAGTAATCTGAATATCACATTTAAAAAGCCCACTGATTGGAAATTTCATGTTCAAGACAAAGAGTTTATTTTGTATTTCAGGTGCAAACGTTCTTTATTTCTAATCTAATTTCACTTAATTGAATCACATATGTAAATATTCAAAATTGCAAAATTTGTACTTTTAATTTCATGATTTTGCTTGCTCGCTGCACTTAAACATGTTGTGGTGGGTTGATGATATTATCATTTTAACAAAAAAAGATTAAAGTTTGAAAAATGTCCATCCACAACATGCAAAATCATGAAATTAAAAGTTCAAATATCTTTGAAATCAACGGACTTTTTACTTTAATATTTGGATTCCTGGACAAAATTTCATTTGAAAAGCCATTTTTAATATGATTTTTAGCAGCAGCCCTATTTTTGAATATTTACCAAATTTTTTTACGAAGGTATGATTTACAAAGAAATTATTTTATGAAGAAAAGTCCATGTCCCATATTTTACATGTGATCATAAATTTATGTTACTTAAATTATTTAAGTATTAGTTACTTGATACAATTGAATTGAAAAATTGTGTACATGAAATGTGAATAAAATGCAATACAAACTTAATAGCTTACGGGCATAAATAAATAATAATTTAAAAATAAATACTTTTATTTAAAATTATTTGTTTATAATTTTAATACTTTTATTTTATTATAAAATAAGCAAATTCTTAATTTTTCCCATTTATTAGAACCAAATTTAAATGATTGTTTACAATAAAAAATACAAAATTATTTAGACCTAAAGTATGATTGCCCAAAATACATGGTCACTGTAATATTTCTAACAGTTTCATCTTCTACTTCAGTAAAGAATTTATTACATCTTTGTTAATCATATAGATATCCAAGGGTACAGAAAAATGTTTCACTTTCACTGTTTCACTTCCATATTCAATAATTTTATAAATTAATTGCAAAATTAATTAAAATTTTAATTGATTATACATAAACGTTATTTGAAAGTATAAATATTGTTACAAAAAATATTATTAAAATGAAAAATAGTGTATAAAATATTTACAAAAATATAATGTTTCAATAATGTTAATAATTTTAATATATTTATAACTAATTATGAACTATTTCAAATTATTGTAATTTTGTATGATTTTAAAATTGTTTTAATTTTACAAATGTTTTTTTTAAGTTAATTTCCATATTTCATTATTATTTATTGCAATCTGTATATATTATTTTCCAAGAAGAATTAATTACCATTATAATTACCATTATATCATTGAGTAGTTTGTACGAATAAACTACAGAAGATTCTAGATGGAGTCCAGTCATCGATACCATGATGAATACAGTGACAGTGCCCATCTTCTTCTATGCTATTGCGATCTTCTTCGATTACTCAGTGCATGATATTCGCTTCCTCGGAGATTTTTATCTTCATTTTTCTTCACTGACGCTTATATTTCGGCTATTAGAAATAATATGCATGAAGTTTCCAGTTATGTGATTCCAGGATTTCATGGCCTCTTCAAAAACTGTCTTCAAAAATTCGACGTTGCTCGTTTCACTTTCATTTTCCACTCATTTCTCTTGTTTTGACATTTGATATCTACAATCCATTCATATTTATATAATTTAAATGTTAAAAATGTTTAAAATATTAAAAGAAATGTTAAAAATTTTAATATTTAAAAATTTTAAATGTTTCATTACATATATTATAAATTAGACATATATCTGTTAAGTATGTAAAGATAACATTATAAATATTATACCTTCTTATTGTTCCTGCTTTTATCTTTGTAAAATCTAGGCGTTTATTCTATGTATAAATATTACCTGAAAATGCTAAAAAATTCACTGAAATTTAAATTTAATAAATTTATTATAAAATGGGCCCTACCAACGCCCATTTCCGTGGGACACAACCATCAGATCCCCCCGGTTAACTTCGTTGCAATATAACATATTGCAATAAATATCTAGCAACAATTTATTGTGAACCAGTACACTTCTTTCCGAAAGAGCCTGCAGTGTTCACAACGGTAAACGTTACCAAAGAATCAGGAAACATAATTTTTACGAATATGATTGATCCACAAATTAACATTATTAACGGGTACATTTATAATAATTCCAACAGGATGGCTCTGGCAAATAAAAGAGTTAAACTTCATATCCACGATGATAATCCAAGTAAAGAGAAAATATCCAGTTCACTTTCAAGATGTTGCTAGTTTCAGCTTTCAAGCCAGATTCAGAAATAATGCTATTCAACAAAAAATTATCAGTACACATTCCAGAGGATCATCCTAGTGAAAATGAATGCTGTTTACTTTCTCGAGGATGACCCAGGTAAATAAAAAATGACCCATTCACTTATACGATGATGACCTTGGTAACTAAAATATTATCAGTACACTACCAAGAGGATTACGTCAGTAAATAAAATATTATCAGTATACTTCCAAGAGGATGACCCTGGTAAATATATTATGGTAAATATAATGTTGCACTTCAACTCCTTGACAATGATCTGGCTAAATGAAAAATTACCAGTGCACATCCAAGAGAATGACCCTGGCAAATAAAATATTACCAGTTCACTTCCAAGAGGATGACCCTGGTAAATAAAATATTACCACTAGACTTCTGAGAGGATAACCCTGTTAAATAAAATATAACCAAAATACTTCCTAGAGGATGACCCTGGTAAATAAAATAATATCAGTACACTTCCGAGAGGACGATTCTGGTTAACAAAAAGCTGCACTTCACTTCCTCGAGTATCGGGTAAAGGAAAAAGTACCAGTACACTTCCAAGAGGATGACCCTGGTAAATAAAATATTATCAGTACACTTCCAAGAGGATGACCCTGGTAAATAAAATATAACCAGTACACTTCCAAGAGTATGACGCTAGTAAATAAAATATTACCAGTATACTTCCAAGAGGATGACCTTGGTAAATAAAATAAAACCAAATTACTTCCTACAGAATGAATCTCGTCAATAAACTATTATCAGTACACTTCCGAGAGGATGACCCTGATAAATAAAATGTTGCACTTCACTTCCTCGATGATGATCCAGGATAATGAAAAATTACCAGTACACGTCCAAGAGGATGACCCTGATAAATAAAATATAACCAGTACACTTCCAAAAGGATGACCCTGGCAAATAAAATATTACCAGTACACTTCCAAGAGGATGACCCTGGTGAATAAAATATAACCAAAACACTTCCTAGAGGATGACCATGGTAAATAAAATAATACCAGTACACTTCCTCGATGATGATCCACGTAAATGAAAAATTACCAGTACACTTCCAAGAGGATGACCCTGGTAAATAAAATGTTGCACGTCACTTCCTCGATGATGATCCGGGCTAATGAAAAATTACCAGTACACGTCCAAGAGGATGATCCTGGTAAATAAAATATAACCAGTACACTTCCAAAAGGATGACCCTGGCAAATAAAATATTACCAGTACACTTCCAAGAGGATGACCCTGGTGAATAAAATGTAACCGAAACACTTTTTAGAGAATCATGATAAATAAAATAATACCAGTACACTTCTAAGAGAACGACCCTGGTTAACAAAAAGCTGCATTTCGCCTCCTCGATTGTGATCCGGGTAAATGAAAAATTACCAGTACACTTCCAAGAGGATGACCCTGGTAAATAAAATATTACCAGTACACTTCCAAGAGGATGACCCTAGTTAACGAAAAGCTGCACTTCACTTCCTCCATTATGATCTGGGTAAGTAAAAAATTACCAGTACACTTCCAACAGGATGACCTTGGTAAATAAAATGCTACACTTCACGTCCTCGATGATCCGGGTAAATGAAGAAGTACCAATTCACTTGCAGAAGGCTGAACGTGATCAATAAAAAATTACTTGTGCATTGTCGAGAGGATGATCCTGGCAAAGACAAAAATTGGAAATTCATTTCCAAGAGGATCGTGGCATGTACATGTTCAATAAATAAATAAATTTCTTTACATTTCTGATGATAATCCATATAAATAAAAATGGCCATTTACACAATGCTGTACGATTATGTCGGCAAAGGAATTAGAAAAACAACTAAAATTTCAACATTACTCTGTCGTTGGAAACGGTGATAACTCATTCCTCTTTACAACATCAACAAAATGTTGTCTCATGCGTAGAACATCCAGCGAGTATGATTCATTGGAAGGATTACCATTCAAAGCAACTGTTGTTGCAAATGCCGCAGTATAAACACCACAGCTATTGCTGTCTGGTTGCTGTGTTACTCTTTCATAAACCATGTTGCTTTTTGTAACGTTGGGAAAACGCAATTCAATGTAACGTTTTTCTTTTTCTGAGAGTGGATAACCTTTGATCAAATCATATATCCGAAGTTTGTTCCCGTCAAAATACAAACATCGCCAGTGTCTACTATCTCCACCGATAATTTGTATACTTTTTTCAGTATATAATGGAATTATTCTTTTGGGACTGCATACATTTAATACACTTTAAGTAACCTAAGAAGAAGTATTTTTAACAATTCTTAAAAAAGCATCTAATGATTAGTCTGTCAACCAACTTTTTTCTGGCAATACGTTACTTTTTACATAATCAGAAGAGAGCTCGTCTTCGAAAGCCAATTCATAAATTTGTCTACGTAGTTCACAATTGTCTTCGGGTTGTTTCATATATCCGGCAAACATCACTTCATCATTCGTTTCATTTTCAACATTTACCCATTCCATTGATTTTTGAACAATCTGTTTACCATTTGTTTCGATGGTATTCTTAACGTGTTTAACAAGTACTTGTTCTAATGGTATTAAGGAATTTTCTTCATCATCGGGTTTTTTTAATCCTTTCATTTGATGATCAATTTCTACATCTAACTTTTCTTCTATCTTACGCTTATGACTTTTCTGTGCGGTTTCTTTTTTCGTAATACCTTTGTTCTTAGCTTCCACTATATACTCTGGATTTCTTATTGGCATGTTCCTAATGTGGCGACTGTCAATTATTTCAGGAAGCATACATTCATTGTAAAAACGTACTAAATAAGGTTCCATGTTTTTCTTCCAGAATATTTCGTCTTTTTCAACACGTAACATTTTTATACTTACAGGTGTCCATATTGCAAAAATGCAATACTCTCGCCGAGTGATGTGCAATTGACCCTGCACTTGATAGAAAAATGCATGATTGCGGTTCATTCTGTTTGTATCATTTTTATCAAAGATTAATTTCAAACTTGGTATCGTATTTATGGCTTTTTCTGCTGACATTATTTCCGCCGATGCGGGACATTTTATTTCCACTACACCGTCGTTATCAACGAGTCCGTCAGGTGTAGCACCCAAGTACGGGAATTCTTGATCAATAAATAATCCGCAATTTTCTATCTCTTTCTTCAATAGCTGAGACAAATTTTGTCTTGCAATATCTTCATTTTCACGACCATATTTCATGGCTAACGTAACCGTTAACGAAGGAAACAAAATGTTTTTAACAATCACACCACACGATGTTGAAGGTCTCATACGACACACAGCTCCGAAATGTGACGATGTCAACATTTCTTGTCGCAATGTCTTCCAATATTCTGAATTGCTCTGGTCTCTCGTTTGACGTTCAATTTGTTCCCAGTTTCTTGCATTTTCATTTAGTTTTTTCCATTTTATGTACACACAATTTGTCAAATATATCTTGAGAGATATCTGGTTTTTGACAGTTTGGACCATAATGTTCGTCTGTCGCCATATAGAATCTAGAATTAGTCTTCCTTCCATCAAGGGCTCGATATATTTTATTTTGAGCTACTTTTGCTTGTCGTCTCTTTTCAACTTTTTCAATAATAGGTGGTACAAGTCTTTGTGAACTTTTATGTAGTTCCGTTAAAACTTGTTCAGTATTATGCTGAATTACTGCTGCTGCAACCCTTGCATTATTTGACCCTCTTGTACAAAAGTTGATACGTTTTCCACCAACGGCTTTGCAAATAAATGAATTAACCCATTCTGCTGGGTTATTAGTTAAATTTAACAACAAACTTCCAGCATGAACACTGAGGAATTGCATAATACTCTCAACTTTCTGATGCAAACCGTTCTTTTTGAGGTCAGGAACATAATTTTTTTCAGACTGTTGCTTGCATATGAAGTTACGATCTTTACATTGATTGTGGTCGCCAAATACATGATTGGCTATATTTAAGAGGTCTTTCTGCAATTCTGTAACTTTGCAGTGTTGTGGAATATTCTCTTCTTGTCGTTTTGCCGCTGCTTGTACAACTTGACGTCGAATATTCAGAATATTATTTTGAATGACTTTTCGAAGTTGAACAAATTCACGTGATCTTTCACCCTTCGGTTGAATAGTTTCTGATACAGCTTTTAGTTTATTACAGCTATTACGGAGGAGATGATTGGAGCATTCGATTTTTTCCACTATCACATTATACTCATGATAAGGTTTCCTGTCACAAACTGCCTTATGTACATTACTGTCGTTGTCTCCAATCATCGTTCTGAAAATTAGTCCTCGTAATTCTACGCTTGTCATGAAACCCTCCACAAATGCATCACGTTCCATTTGTGTAGAACTTGCATTACGATCGAAATTTTTATAACACTTGTGATTCGGTGGTTCAACTCCCTTTCGATAATGCGTTTCGCACATTGCGCAACATTTATTTTTAACGCCGGCATATAGAACTTTTCCAGTTTTAAATCCAACAATTATGCCCACTCCAGATAAAGAATCATACTTTTTTCCATATGATCTTTTCATCCAGGCGCCATCTGTTACAACGGTTATATATGGTATTCCGTTTATGACATCACCATTTGCTATTGCGAGTTGCTTTTCAATATCTGCTGCATTACGCATGTTTTCTTCTGATGCTTCTAAAAATTCATTAATAACTTTCTGCTGGATATGTCTGTACGAGGTACTGCTCATACATTGAACTTCCATCGCTGCACATAGTTCTTCTAACTGTAAAAAACCTATTCCACTAGTCATACACCCAGTTATGGCAGCTTCATTGATGTTCTGGATCTGTGGGTCATCTGGGTTTGTCCAAATGTGAGTTTTATAACGACACATTCGACATTTAAAAAATAGTTTTGTATTCAATCCATGAGAACGACTACCTACAAGAATCCAATCTTTAAATTGGCATTCTATTCCTCGGGCATGATCGTCGAATGTTCGATGAATTTCTTTAAACAAAAATCCTAGATTAACAATATGCCGTCCTTCAAGATCATTTTCCTGAATATAGGTCTTATCAGGATTATTGGTTCTTTCAGTTACAAAATAATCGTTCTCATCTTCCATTTCACAATCATTATCAACGGACACGTCATTATTGATAACAGCAGTTTCATTTGTAGGATCAGGTGATATTTCCTCTTGTTCCTCATTACACTTTTCTTCGTTAGAGACATCAGCTGGTTTATTCTGTTCTAGATCATAACGGTCTTTTTCGTCGATGATATCAGCTGAAGAATTCGCTAGCAGATTATAACTGTCTTCGCTGAAGATATCAGTTGATAAATTCTCTTGAAGATTACAACAGTCTTCTTTGTCAGAAGTATTAGCTGATGATACATGTGGTTCCGTACTGCTGTCTTCTACAAACTCTATCTCTTCAATTATTTCAATAATTTCATCATCCATTCCTTCTTCACACAATACATCTTGAACCTTCACATTCTCTTCCTTCAATCGCCTATCTTCAATTCGCCTACAACGTACATGATACAGACAATTAAAAACATAATATATGATTAAAAACATAATTTGATTAATATGACAGATATTCCCACCCTTTATATTCTTTTCATTTTAATAAAGTTCATTTTTTCAATATTTGTACTGGGCATTTTAATATGAAGCATGCCAAATTATTTACCAGTAAAAATATATACTATGTATATGACCGTATAGAAAAATAATTTTTAAAGGTTTAGTATGCATTATAATAATTGTATATATATGTTTAGTATGCATTATAATGTATTGTACATAAGGATTGCAACAAAGTGCAGTTATAACAAAGTACGAGGGCCGTTTTTTAAGTAAGAACCGTTGGCGCGTATATTTCCCTAGTTCGCGCGTACGTCGCAACAAGCCGCCATGCGACTTACCAGCATCCTTTGCGAACAAACTCATGCCAGTTGCAGATCTGCAGCTGACATTACGCTTTGCTGTGCGCCTTAAAAATGTCTCAGATTATTGAATCGCCCGCCATATGAGATAAGGTCAGTGATATGTTTTCTGACTGCGAGAAACATATCGACGGCAAACATTCATCGTCAGGTAACTGAAGTTTATGGCCCTAATGCAATGAGTGAAGGTAAAGTGCGGAAATGGGTCAAGAAATTTAAAGGTGACGGTAAAAACGTCCATAATGAAGAACGCTCGGGCCAGTTTCTTGTACAAAATATACTGATCAACTGGACTGTTGCAAAAAGAGTACTGAGATACCTCAAGGGAACCATCAATGTATACATAGAATAGAAAAAGATGGGCGGATCACTTCCGGACTTCACTGAAGCTGAATAGAGACTTTGCACGACGATCATATTCTGAACGTCTTTCCTAGAATGCAACTTTCTCGGAGAGCTGTAAGCAGAAGACGGTAGCACACTCTTCTACAGAGGCCGAATACACGAGTGTATCTGAAGCTGTAAAGGAATATATCTATTGAATGCGATTCATTTCGGAACTGAATTTCAAAAAATGACTTGATCATCAATTTATACTTTATTCGTATTTTTCAATTCATTGCTTATAATAATGCAGTTATTTACAGAATCTACTCTAACAAAATATTCCTTTACATCCATGTCGTGGATTCCATGGAAGGAACCTCGAATTCATGTGGATACCACATCGATGACGGAGGATGTTCTCTTAGGATAATGTTTATTATATAATAAATAAACCAAAAAACGTTTTTTAAATAACAATTTATTAATGTTAATAAGTTAAAAATTCTATCAAATTTAACAGAATTTTCATTCTACTAATTAGTATATATCTGCATAATGATGTAATTATATATAAACTATAGTTAATAATCATTTCGTTCGTTAAATACGGTAAATATTAGAAAAGGTATGAAGTTAGAATCTAATAGACCAATGTCTGATTGAACCCATTATATTAAAAAAAAATTATATACCATATCTATAATCAATTTATATTTTATTATTATTATACAATTAATTATACCTATTCATGCAGTTATTTAAACAAATGAATGTTTATGATATAAACAAATTGACGTAAAATGTCTATTTTCAATAAAAATATACTGAAGCTTCAAATTTACCTATTTTTCACAATTTAACAGAATTTTCATTCTGCTGGTTGATATTTATCTGCACTACAATGTAATTATACATATAATATAGTAAATAAACATTTGGTGTGTTAAATATGGCAAATATCAGAAAAAGTATGAAGTTAGAATCTAAGAGACCAAAGTATGATTGATCCCATTATATTAAAAAAAAATTGTGTAGCATTTCTATCATGAATTTATATTTCATTACTATTATTCAATTAAATACACCTACTCATGCAGTAATTTAAACAATCTACTGTTTATTGTATGATAACATGACATAAATAGTCAATTGTTTAAAAAAATTTAATAAAGTGTCCACATTTTATAGTCTTTATAATTTTACAGAATTTTTATTCAGCTAATTAATTCATTTGTGCATAATGACGTAGTTATATATAAATTAGAGTAAATAATCAATTGATGTGTTAAATATGATAAATACACTGGCGGAAAAAAAAACTGATCACTTTTTTGTCGTGAAAAATTGGTCATTTTCAAATGATCGCCATTCCGTCAAATTACATTATTTTTTCAAATTGTAAAGAGTTTTGAAAAGGTTGAACCTTCCTCTTTAAGTCTGACTAGTTTAGATTTGAGTTTCCCCCAAAACCTATGAATAAACCCACCCATAAGCATCTGTTGTTTTTCAGCAGAAAAAAAGTGAAGTTTCGAACTTCCCATGGAGTTCAAACTTCATCGAATTTTTTTGTTTAACATGGATTCATGTTACATGTGTAATTCCCTGCAAATTAAAAAAAATTAATTGAATTTCGGCTATAAAATGGCCAAGTTACGGCCATTTGAATATTAAAATACCATGTCTAACGTCGGCGGTAGACATTGAGGTACCATACAAAAAATTCCCGTAATATTCCCATAGCGTTTCCAGATGATACCCATAACAATGCCACCATATGCCCATACATTTCCGTAACTTTGTTCATGGTGTTCAACGAGCAGTACTACGGGAATCATTGATTCTTTATTAAAAGTGCCTAAATGTAGTGTAATTTTTAAATGGCCGTAACTTGGCCATTTTACAGTCGAAATTCAATTAATTTTTTTTATTTTGCAGCGAATTAAACAAGCAACATGAATCCATGTTAAACAAAAAAATTCGATGAAGTTTGAACTCCATGGGAAGTTCGAAACTTCACTTTTTTTCTGCTGAAAAACAACAGATGCTTATGGGTGGGTTTATTCATGGGTTTTGGGGGAAACTCAAATCTAAACTAGTCAGGCTTAAAGAGGAAGGTTCAACCTTTTCAAAACTCTTTACAATTTGAAAAAATAATGTAATTTGACGGAATAGCGATCATCTGAAAATGACCCATTTTTCACGACAAAAAAGTGATCAGTTTTTTTTTCCGCCAGTGTAGTTATTATTGTTATAATTTTGCCGATTATTGTTACTTTGTTTTTTTTGTCTTTATGTATTGTTATAAGTCTGAGTGTTATAATTTTGCCTATTATTATTATTTTGTGTGTTTTGCCTTGCGTTGTTATAATTTTGGGTGTTATAATTTTGCCTCCAACTATTATTGTTATTCTGTAAGTCATTACTATAATTTTGTCTGTTATTATTGTTATTATTGTTATTATTGCCCTGTCGGTTGCCATATTGGCCCTGTCCGTTGTTGTTATTATTATTGTCCCTATTATTGTTAGGCGTCCAATTTCTATATTGGTTTACTTGACCCGCTTGGTCAAAGGTCTCAAGCAACTGTAACAATACGTCTATGTCGTTAATCGCCCTAGCTAATATTGCCGTTTGAATTTTGGGGGTAAAATGTCTGGATAAGCATCTAATAATATCTTTATCTGAATAGGGACAACTAAGATCTTTCGCATTATTACACTGTTTAATCACGTATTCTGTCCTAGTTAAATTGTTTCCCCCTTGATAATATCCAAATTCTAATTTTTGTTTAATTTGGAATTGAATCTCTTCATTCCAATACCTTCCCAAAAATCTATGTTTCAAAACAAGTTTTTATGTCACTTTGAACTAATCTCAATCGATCGTTGGAGCATCCCTTTAAGCATGAGTGCAAAATGTATCTAATTTGATTTTCGGGGGGATTAATTGTTTGCTAATAACTTTCAATCTCCTGTATAAATCTAACTGGTCTCTTTCGATGATCATAAAAAATTTGTTGGGTTTAATATTTTCCACAAATGGATTATTCATCCCGATGTGGGGGACTGAAGGGGTTTGACTAGAAGAAATTTGAAGATAGTTTACCTTGTCAGCCATTACTGAATATTCTTGCAACACTTGATCCATAATGGCAGTTGTCTTCTCCAAATTTTCTTCGAGTTTTCTCTATTTTTTATCAACTCTTCCCATATTTTGAAAAACTACATTTGAAACTTGTAACTTAAAATCAATTAATTTTCTTTCTATTCTAATTTCTACTTTCTTTGTTTCTTCATCTATTTTACTATCTAATCATCTAGTTTCCTCAATAGTTCTATTAAAAAATTATTCCATTTGCCTATTGCCTATGGGATTATTCGATACTGTCTTAGTGGCTCTAGTTTCGATAGGAGTTATTTCAGTTTTCTTAGGCCTACCGCAAGACTTACGCGTTGTAGTTTCTGGATCCTTTGTCATTAGAGTAGGGGCGGATTTAACTGATTTCCCTGATGTATCAGGGGTGGGCCTTAAACTCGTTTTTACCCTTAACAGGTCGTCCAAATTTGGGACGAAACCTCCGTGACCAGGGCTTATGACTTGTATTTCGAGCAAAACAGGAGACCCGGGTATTATTACTTCTGCCTGTTCGACAGAAGTTTTGGTTTTGTCCCAATCAGACATATCAGAAAATTTTTAGGTGACCAATTTTATACAAAAAAGAAGAAATATATACATAACACTTCAGATATGAATATGTCAATCAGCTTCTGAATCAATTATATACAAAAGATCATCACTTACAAAATATCATCCTAATTTAAATGATTAAAAAAAAAATTCCATTATTTGACTTAATAACTATATCAAGTTAATATAAATTGAATAAAATAATATTTAATTCTTTAGTGTTAAGAATTTAATATCGTCAATGAACAGACCAAGTTTGATTTCAATAATTATTTTATTTTGGCAACGTTTCGATCAATGTTTTTGATCATCCTCAAGCCTAGTGTACAAAAATATTTTTAACACAACTAATTATAACATCATTATTACAACACTATTATAATTTTAAGATTTTAAAATTTTTACCTCAGAACAGTAGTTGTTACATTATTTATGTGTCATGTAAATTCCACTTTCGTATCGTCATGTATATATATTTTCATTTTGTCATGTCCACTATTTACATCGATGGTATAAATTAAATAAATAATTATACAATTACACAATTTAATAATTTAAACACAAAAATAAATAATGGACGGAAGAATAACACACAAATAAATAATTAAAACTATGTACAATTATGTGAGACTGTTTCGATGTATTGAATTTATAAATCATGAATTTGATTTGATGTGTTTATATAGAATTGTTGTGTACACATTGTTAAGTTTGTCTGTGTCAGTTTGTAAATTTATGCAATTCTTATTTGATTTGATATATAACATTTCAGCCATTAATCTTTTGTTGAGATTGTTTTCTTTTTCTATGATTTTAACATTATTCCAATTGAAATTGTGGTTGTTATTAATTCTATGTTCTGAAATGACGTTATGGTATTTAGGGTTTAAATTTATGTTTTTTATATGTTCACTTATGCGTGTTTTTAATTTTCTTTTTGTTTGCCCTATATATGTTTTGTCACAATTATATTTAATTTGTATAAAAAAAGTGGTAAATGTCTGAAAAATAACAACCACTATACCTAACAACTTTATTAACAATTGACACAACATTGAAACTATATTTGTCAATACAACATCACATTCGACATGGTGGACACCTTTTTACAACATATCTCACAACACTACAATGATGACATAAGCAGAACAATAAAGGAGTGGATGAAAGGAAAAAACAAATTAACAAGAGCAATCAGACAACGGAAATTTCTTCTGACATGTCGTACCGAGGATCTTCGCCCTAACTTTATAAACAACTCTATCTACAATCTACAACAACAGCGCTTCAACAGTAAAAAAATCACAAAACAGTACAACAACTTTTTATACAATATAAAAACAAAATTATTAAATTTACATATTCAAGACGGCAACTGCAACATTATATATCTACAAAAAAAACTTACTAAAATGGGAAGCAAAGATAATAAACAACATTCCTCAGGAACTTCATAAACGGTTTTTTAATAGTTTTGAAATCAATTGCCAAAAGATTAATGACAAAATTTATGAGATACATGAAAAGAAATTATACACCTTGAGAAATAAAAACAACAAAGATAATACTAACACTATTAAAGTTAATGATAAATGGTTGGTAAATTTAACGGAAAAAGAAATTCCTCCTCACATCAAAAAAATTGTAGCATTAGGACCCAAATTTAATATTAAAAAACAGAATTTAAATTTGAGTGATAAAATCAAAATAATAAAAAATATAGAAAACTCGATCTATAAAGTTCCTGAAGAAAACAAAGATGAATTGAGAAATACAATCGTAGAAGCTTGCATCTTAGATAAACATAAAAAAACAGAAACATATTAATTATGAACAAAAATTACTATTAAATCATTACACAGAAACAAAAATGTATATTAAACAACAAGACATTATTTTTACTTCCGCAGATAAAGGAAATGTTACAGTTACTATCAACAAATCAGATTATGTTAACAATGTTAAATTAATGTTAGCAGATAAAAAAGTGTATGAAACAGTAGATAAAAATCCCTTAAATAAAATAACTGAACAACTAAAAAACTTAAATAAAAGATGGTTAGATAAGAAATTTATAGATAAAAAAACTTATAACAATATAATAGTATCAGAAAGCAATTTACCTAAGTGCTATGCTTTACCTAAAATTCACAAAGAAAATAACCCATACAGAATCATAATCTCATGTGTTGATAGCCCATTATATAAATTTTCTAAATATATAGCTAAATTAATTTCAAAAAACATTTCAATCTCTCAATACAATATAGAAAATAGCTTTCAATTTAAACAAAAAATAGATAAAACCGACATTATTCGTGAATTAACTATAATATCACTAGATGTAACTTCTTTGTACACAAATGTTTCACACAATGCGATCATAAAAAGTTTAAAAAATAGATGGGACGCAATAAAGAAAAATTGTAAGATTCCATGGGAAGAATTTAAAATTGCCATAGAGCTAATTTTATCATCTACATTTTTCACTTTTGACAACATAATATATAAACAAAAATTCGGAAGTCCTATGGGATCACTTGCCTCACCAATTTTTGCGGACATAGTAATGCAAGATTTAGAAAAGAAATGTTTTGATCAACTAAATTTTAAAATATCCTTATATTACCGGTATGTAGATGACAGTTTTTTAATCTTACCAAGGAATCAAATTCAAAACATTCTTAACATTTTTAACTCACAAGATGAACATTTAAAATTCACACATGAAATAGAACAAAACAACAAATTATGCTTTTTAGACACAGAAGTAATCAGGGATAATAACAAATTAAAAACTAACTGGGAGCTGGGATATGACAAGTGTGCCCTCCTGCATATCAGAAGAGGACGCGCAGTTGAAGCGGGTGAGAACTTTGAGCTCGTTGATGGGAGCGTAATAAAACATCTAAACGCCGAAGAAACCTACCAG
>JABFPP010000039.1:0-17313 GCA_022817365.1 Mallateleia sp. ZL-2020
TACGTCGCATCCACCTAGATGTCACTGACTGGACATTCATGTAGACGATTGAATCCACACAGATTCTACGTTGATTAAATTGACCATTTATTTGCGTTAATTTGACAATCTCCCTAAATTCTACGTTGAATCTACCTAGATTCCACTGACTACAAATTAATGTATACAGTCGAATCCACGTAGATTCTATATTAATTAAATTAATCATTTATTTGCGCTAATTTTTTATTCCCTCTAAATTCTACGTCGAATCCACGTAGATTCGACGTTGATTAAATTAACCATTTATTTACGTTAATTTTTCATTCCTTCTAAATTCTACGTTGAATCCACCTAAATTCTATGGCGTATCTACTCTCAGTCCATGTAGAATCAATTTATCAAAAGTGAACATTAGTCATTAGAATCCATGTTGAATCCACATTGATTTCACTTCAAATCTACGTGGATTCTTATTTCGAATGATATTCGATCCACCCTCAGTCAACATGGATTCTATTCTCCATGTCCGTGCGGGTTTATATAATATATTTTTATTGAAAGTTTGTTCTAATGGTCTAATATAATTTCATATACATATAGGTATATCAATTTTTAAGATATAGACGATTTTAATTTAAAAAGGAATTTAAAAAAAAATGAAGAAATAATTTAAAAATAACACAATAAATTAACAAAGAAGAATAATTGCGAAATAATTAATATAAATTCAAATTAGATTGAAATTATGTCTTTCATGTTCAATGAAAAAAATAAATACCTAAATAAATATAAATAGAAGGATTTGTCTGCTCTCTTAAAGTAATTGCACGAAAGATAATAGTATTTATTTATGAAAAACAAATTATCTTAATTTTTAACAAAACAACGAAATTATCGTTAATAATGAATTAAAATGTTTTTAAAATGAATTAACTATATTTATCAAAGTTTACAGTGACGTTTATGAACGAAGTAGAAAGTACAAAAAATTTATTTATAATAAATTAATGATTTTAATTGTTAATAAAAACTATTGGAGATAATGAATGAAAAGAAAAATTCTTCAACTTTCTGATCAGTATGAGTGTCAGAAAATAACAAGTCGTTGAGGAATTATAAAATACTAAAAACAATTAATTTATAATACATTAATTTCTTTTAATTATTAATAAAATATCGAAACCATCATCAATAGTGAATGAAAAAATAATTACATCAACTTTCTGATTACTGTGCTTATCAGATAATAAGATGTCGTTGAGGGATTACGACAATATTAAAAACAATTTATTTACAATAAATTATTTACATTTTTGATAAAAAACAGAAAACCATCGCCAATAACGAATAAAATAATAAGTTCTTCATACTTATGAACACTTCGCGTGTTGGAGAATAAGACTTCGTCGAGGAATTAGAAAAAATTAAAAACTATTATTATTATTTTTAATTAGTGATGAAAATTCTAAACCAACGTCAATAATGATTGGAAAAATAATTTTATCGACTTTCAGATTACTGTACATATCAGATAATAAGATGTCGTTCAGGGATTACAAAAATACTACAAACAATTTATTTACAATAAATTAATTATTTTTAATTATTAGTAAATTATCGAAACCATCATAAACAATGATTGAAAAAATAATTAGATTAACTTTATCAGATAATACGATGTCGTTGAGGGATTACAAAAGTACTATTTTGATTTAAAATAAAAAATTGATTTAAAATAAATAAATTATTTCCATTTTTAATAAAAAATAAAAAACCATCGCCAATAAGGAATGAAAAAATAAGTTCTTCATTTTTCTGATCACTGCGTGTTGGAATTAGATTTCGTCGAAGGATTTGAGAAGATTAAAAACTGTGTACTTATAATAAATTAATTATTTTTAAGAATGAAACAAATATCGGAACCATCGCTATTAATGAATGAAAATAATAATTTCATCAACTTTCTGATTACTGTGCTTATCAGATAATAAGATTTCGTCAGACGGATTAGAGTAAATTAAAAACAGTTTATTTACGAAAAATTAATTATTTTTTAATTATTAATGAAATATTGAAACCATCGTTAATAATGATTGAAAGAATAATTTCATCAACTTTCTGATTAGTGCCCGTATCAGAGAGTAACATGTCGTTGAGAGATTATAAAAGTACCAAAATAATTTATGTATAATAAATTAATGAATTTAGTGTGTATTTAAAAATAAGAGACCATCGTCAATAATGAATGAAAAAATAAATCATCAAGATTCTGATTAGTGCGCGTATTAGACAATAACATGTTGTTAAGGAATTACAAATATACTATAAACAATTTGTTTAAAATAAATTAATTATTTTCATTTTTAATAAAGTTACAAAATCATCGCCAATAACGAATGAAAAATAAGTTCTTCATCTTTCTGTTTACTGTGCGTGTCGGAAAATAAGACTTCGTTTCTTTAAGACTTTAATTTTTTACTAGAAAAAATTAAATACTGTGTATTTATAATAAATTAATTATTTTTTATTATTAAAGAAAAATTAAAACCAACGTAAATAATGATTGGAAAAGTAATTTGATGAACTTTCAGATAACTGCATCAGATAATAAGATATCATACAAGAATTTCAAAAATACTTCAAACAGTTTATTTATAATAAATTCATTATTTTAATTTTGAATAAAAAATACAAAACCACAGACAACATATCGTTGTGGGTTACAAAATAATTAAACACAATTTATTTACAATAAATTAATTATTTCAAATTTTAATATAAAATACAAAACGATAGTCTAAAATGTATGAAAAAATCAAATTTCTGATCACTGTGCATGTCAGAGAATAAGATATTGTTGAGGGATTATAAAAAAAAATATGTAGATTATAATAAATTAGTTTTATTGAATTTTAATAAAAATTGAAAACCATAGTCTGTCAATTTCTGAATTATTATTCAGTATTAGAAATATTGTTTATTACTTCAATATTATATGAGCATAATTATTTAACCTGCATTTTTAATTTCGTTATCATCATCTTTTAGGGTGCACTTTTGCTAGCGTTATTAGATTTTTCGGAATCTCTTAATGTGAATTAACAAATAGTGTAATAACTCTGTATCATATACGCTGTTTCTTAATTTATATTCGGAGACTCTGAGAAACGTAATAATGCTAACAGAAACGTACCCTTATACTCTCGAGTTAATTGCACATATCGTTCTAAAATTATGAATTCTCTGCGCCATCTGTGGGAGTTGTGCAAGAAACATAAACATTAGCCACTATGTTTTCAGGTCTACATTTTACATGCTTTACTTCCGCGTTATGGCACTTGGCCGTTACAGCCCCTTATTTCTTTCATTGCGTTCGAGACATTAATTGGATTCTATAAAAATAGTTTTATAACATTGATTAATCAAATTCAAAAACTAGGTCCTTCAATTAATTAACTGACATCGCTCGTTACTCATTCAAGCATTGTGGAAAAATATTGTGTACATGAGTGCTGCACTAAAAAAGATTAAAAATTAAAAGACAAAAAAATGTCGAAACGTGGTAAGTATTAAGTCAATATTTACGAAGAATCAAACAATTTCCTAAATTATATTTTAAAATTTATTTTATATTTCAGGTAAATCTTGTAAAATGCGGCAATCGACGATTCTCCAGGAACAGTATTTAGCCTGCATTACTGAGAATTGTCAGAAAGGCTTGAAGGTGATATTATTTACCATTATTTTTTATTTCTTTCTTTCTTTATTTGATTATTTATAAACTTCATTATTAAAGACATAAATTATAAATTTTGTATATAATATTGTAGAAAGCCTAACAAAACGTTCCATCGAAATAATTTAGTAGGTTCAAAACGGTCGGAAAACGAAAATTAAATTCATTATATTGTTGATGTTAAGGTATTTTGCCGAGAAAACGACTTTTTTATAATTTTTAAATTTTCTTTGTTGAATATCATGTATAACGGTACTTTGGCAAACGTAGATAGTGTGTGAATATTTTTTAATGAAGATTGTTTTTTAAGATTCATCGATGAAAATAAATTTTAAATCTTAATGTATAAAGATTTTTTGTTGAGATTATTTATCTAAATTATGGAAGTTAATTAAAACTAGAAGTACCGAACAATTTTTAGAAGAAGACAGATGTTTTGTAGGTGTAGTGCAATAGAAATAGAGGTTGGGCGACAAATTTGTCATTTTGGTACTTTTAGTGTGAACTTTATTAACATACAAATTCATAGAAACTTGATTAGTCAAGAAAAAAAATTCATTCTCACTTTTGAAACAAAAATAAAGAAATAAAAAACTATTTATTTATTTACTATATATTCTTTTCTTTTTTTATGACCATGTGTTATAAACTAATTTTGAGGTTAATGCGACATTCGAGTTAGACTCCGTCGTTTATACCTCCTTGATCACAAAAATAAAACTTTAAGAGGATGGAGAAGTCATGTTTGGAAACCACTTTAAAGATTTAGTGTCTTTTTAATTTATAAAAAAATTATAAAATATTGTTTATTTTACTGAGATACTTGCCCTTGCTTATTTATGGGAGAATATGTTTTACTAATTGAATGTCTATTTAAACCCTTGTAGAAATATTTCTCTGAAAATAGTCTGAAAATCTCTGAAAAAAGTCTGAAAAGCTCTGCAAGAAAACTCTGAAAAATGGTCTGAAAAAGTCTGAAATGTTCCAATTTTGAACGTTTTTCAGAATTTTTCAGAATTAATATAAAAAGTATGAAAAATTCTGAAAATCTCTGACGGGGAAAAACTTTAAAAAATTTGATATAAGTCCCAAAAATATAAAAAACTTACTATTTTAGAAATTTAACATATTTTTAAGAAAAAATCAAAGTTTTTCCCCGTCAGAGATTTTCAGAATTTTTCATATTTTTTATATTAATTCTGAAAAATTCTGAAAAACGTTCAAAATTGGAACATTTCAGACTTTTTCAGACCATTTTTCAGAGTTTTTCAGATCTTTTTTTCAGAGATTTTCAAACTTTTTTCAGTGAAATATTTCTACAAGGGAACGTTCTAAATTTACAAACAATTTGAACAAAAAATTGTTGTTCAATTATTTTGTTCAAATTATTTAGAAATATAAAACATTGAAATGTAAAATCAAATGGTACACATGATACTTACATATGTAAGTAAGGGCAACTATCTCAATAGTACCTAGTAGTATATAAAAAATAAATAAATAAGTGGAAATAATTACTATTTGAGGTTATGTGTTCATAAAACTACTTCTCCATCCTCTTAACACTGTTTTAACTAATTTTTACGACATTAATTTTTAAATCAAAACTCCAGATGTTAGACTAATCGCTGGATGTTGGATGAAAAACAAGGCACACCACGAGAAGGTTTCTGGTCGGATTCCGTGCCCCAATTACTATATATTATAATCTTTAAGAAAAAATGGGAATTCAGTATTTGCTTGATACGATAACGCAGTATTTGTAGGTTAATTTCCCGCTTTACATTAGGGTTAAATTTTAAGATATGGACAGCTTCAGAAGATAATTTCTAAATATTAGTTAATGAAGAATTTGTAATCATGTTTATTTACCTAGATTATGAATAATTTAGTAACATACAAATTTAGATACATGTAAACTCAATATAAATTATGTATTATATAAATTTAATTGTTTATATATAAAATATAATATGATAAATATGGTGGAAATATACTTGTATCAAGTGCACGTTCATCTTGTATACATTTATTTATTGTCTTGTATACATTTATTTATTAAAGATCATTTTTAAAGATTGTTTGGTGAATATCATTTTTAAGCTTTTTTTTTAGTGAAGATCATTTAAAAAATTTTTTTGATGAAAATCATTTATAAAGTTTCTTTGATAAAGATAGTGCTTGAATATTTTTTAGTAAAAACTGTATTTTAAGATTTATAAGTGAAGATAGTTTTCCATATTTCTTAGTAAATTTAGTTTTTAAGATTCATTGATGAAGATAATTTCTAAATATTAAGTTTTCTATAAGATTCGTGTATAATGAACGTTGGAAACCTTATGAAATTCGGATAAACATGAACTAATAAAACTTACTATTAAATAAAAAAAAGAGTTTTTATTCTGCATCTACTTCTGTCTTATTTTAGTTGTTTATATATGAAGTAAAGCTTTTTTCTCTAGAAACTAAGCTTACTAATTAACTTATATTTTACTCACTATTTTGTAAATTATTACAGAGTGTGCAGTTTTAATTTAAAAAAGAATTTCCTGTGGTTGTTCACCTAACTGAACATATTTATATTTCATTTTAATAAGGATGCATCTAGTTAGGTGACTAGCAACAGGAAACACTTCTCTAAATTGTTTTGTAATATATTTAATATTCAAAAACAAATTGAACGGGAGTGATTAATATTTTGCCCAAGTTAGTTACTGATACTGAAAATATAAAAAAAATAAAAAATAAAAATAAAACAAGAAATAAATAAATACCCTGCAAAAAGTAATAAATTCAACTGAATTGAAGAGTATTGGAATCAAACATTTTCAATACAGAATCTTAAAGGAGCAGAGTAGAGAGTCATCAATTTTTATTCTTTTGAATTCTCTTCTATTCTGCAAAATAGTTTCATATTATAAGAATAAAAATGAAGTTTTTCTGAATCTAAAAACGGAATTAAATTTGACAGTTTTGAATTCGGTTATATTCTGTTAGAAGAATAAATGTACTGAGTTGAAAATTCTATTCCGTAAACAAAATCAAACTTTTTGATTCTGTAAAAGGAATAAGTATTATTCAATTTTAATTCTCGCGCATGCGCTACTGTGTTTTTCACATTTTTATTTACATAACCTAAATATATACGCAATTGTACTATGTCAAATGTACACATTTTTTAAAATTATAATCCGTACATGGTAGGTACATACTGTACATATATTGTTAGTAATTTAACGTGTGGTACTGAATAATATGGAGTATTTTTGTATGTGTATTTATAATCAAATAATTCCCGATATTCTTCCAATTATGGACATATTATAATGAAATTAAAAACAATAAAAATGTTAAGTGCTTGAAAGCATAATTTGTTATTTGAATTACGCATAGATAATAATTTGGATAAATTTGTATAATAACTTAAACAATAATAATTTTAAAATTATGTTAAAATTTCTTTTTATATAGAATCGACACAAAAGAATTAAAAATGTTATAATTTAATTCAGTTCTATTCACTCTGCTGAATTAAGATTCTGTATTCAGCAGAATTCAAAAGAATTGAAAAATTCTATTCTTTTCAATTCTTTTCAATCAAATATTTTTTACAGGGTACATAATAAAATATACTGAAAATAATACAAAATACAGCAAAGTCAATGTTATTTATCTTATTTTACCATTAGCATGTGCAATTTTCTTACTTTTGGTTCAGCATTGTAATAATACTAAAATAAAATGGAATCTTAATAATTCTCTATGGATATTTTCAACTATACTTAAAACTTATAAACGTTTTTACTTTTCAATACATGATTTAACATTTGAATACTATTTGGATAATAGGATTTTCAAATCTACCTTTACAGTTGTCACATCTAGTTTTTCTGATTGACAAAAAAGTAAACGATTTTGACGCCACACTGCTTAAAAGGCACAAAGTCACGATCGCCAAATTTAACAATATTATTTTCTTCAAGTATTTCATTGAATAAATTTTCCATGCAATAATTTAGTTGATCAGCCATATTTTACATATCTATTTAATGTCGGGAAAAATATTGTAAATTACCGGTGGATGCAAAAACCATGATAAACATAAGCAGGCAGAGTTTTTCTTTATTGAAAAAACTTCCAATTTTGACAGATTTTTAGAAATTTTAATTGTAGAAAATTTTGAAGGTTATCAAATATTTCCACAGTTTTCTGAAGATTTGTGTAAAATTGTTTCTCTAGAGATAATTTTATAAAGATAATATAAATATATGATTTACTTAATTTTATTTTTACTTATGATTTTAAATAAGTTAAGTGATTTAGATAAATAAGTTAGTGAAATAGATAATTTAGATAAAATTTAGATTTACGTTAGATACTTATTAAACTTAGGATAACTTTTCCAACATTTAAGATAATATCTATTTAAGTAATATTTATTTATACTCTATATGCATGTATGTACCATCATTTAAAATAAGACTAGCATCAAAATATATATTTAATGAAAATATTCTGAAATAAATATAACAGAGTACGATTTATGAAATAGTTACAAGAAAATAATTTTTTAAGTAAGAAATTTCAACAAAATTGAAAATTGATCCATTTACCGTGTATACTTTAGTCATTGTCGTTTATTCCTATATACTGTTACGTAATTTTTTAATTACATTCAATATACCAAAAAGATAAATTTTATTAACTCTTAATCACTGACAGCGGTCTATGGGACCCTTAATAATAAAGTATTTTAAATTGGCGTCCAACCAGTGTCTGTGGTTAAAGGTTAATTCTTGGAGTGCACATCTAATTTTACTATGCACTATTTATGAATTTATGTATTTATGCATCATCTATTTTTATTGCACTGATGTAAACATCATTCTAGTGTCTTTGTTTATATGTCCATATAAGGATCCATTGAAGTACAAGGGATAAAATAAAAATATTATTTGGTTAAGTATCACGACCCATGTAAAAATGGACATACTAGCATATATGTAATATTTATGAGACATCTACAGTAGCCATATATGCGACATATATGTGACGTATATGTCTATTTTTCATGGGGAACGCGAATGTTCAGGAGCGCGAATAGAGTTACGATCAGTTCGCATTATGGCTATAAGTCAATGGCATCCCTCACCGTTCACATTTATAACACTCGCCTTATTACTTTTGTAATGAAAATATGTAGATTAACGTAAAATTTGTTTTATAAGTTATTTTTATTTAGTTTATTTAATCCTTTTCATATTTATTGTAGGCAACATTGATTAACCCTCCATCAATACATATATGAGCATTTCCCTCACATAAGAAAGATAATCGAGTGGAATTTTTGCAGCTAGAACAGGACAGAAGAAAATAGTGTACCGCTGGAGAGTTAATCAAATGTTGAACGTATTACTGTTGAAATATTTATAATGTCAATTGTATTTCTGTGATTCTGTTAGCTACCTAAAAATAGATAATTTTTCTATACATACATGTATAATTTCAGTTACAAATTAATTCTGAATATAGAGGAGAGTTCCCTGTTGCTGTCTACATAACTAAATGGATCCTTATTAAATGTAATATAGATACATTCCGATACACAGTGAACCATGTCCTCTGATGCATGTTAGTTCCACTTATTGTCCTCGCCCGTGGCATGAAAAATGTCGTAAAAGCCTTGGGCGCTGGTTGTGCCCTTTGCAGTAATATACTGTTATTAAGTAAAAGTAACATTAAATGTTAGTTGTATTTTTAATGCTGACTATTTAATATCTAATCAATTGTAAACTTTCTATTATGTTTAACTTATAAGAATTTGTTTTTTAATCTTCGCTGTACTTGGTGAAAAATATGTTACATGGAGTCATAGTCGCCCCCATTAGTTTGGATGATAATAATAATAAATCGAGGGGTGCCATAAAAAGAAAGAACCTGCCCTGACACATCCAAACACCTGCCCTGATTTACTAAGCCCTCCAATATCATGGAGGCACACGCGTTAAGAGCATGGAATCTATTTATGCCGCCTCTCGGTTTAGAAATACCAATGCCCACTTTCCCATCCTTTATAGATGCATCAGTATACCATATTTCGCCGTTCCTAGGTACTGCCAACGACCGGTCTCCCTGGAACTTCCGTCCGTGTGCCATTCTTATCACGTAGTTTTTGGTGAAGGAGAGATTGAGCGAGAAGTCCGATTTACCGAGTACCTCCAGGTTTACCACGGTTCTTAGAACCCTCGTGTGTTCTCTGCATTTTACATTTCATTGGAATGGAGTCTATGGGCCGTTGCCAGGGCCGCTCTCTTGATCTCAAGATCGAACGGTGCAATCCCAGTCAACGCTCCCATGGCCATAGTAGGCGTTCTCATTGCACCTGAAATGGTCCTAAGAATCCCGCCACGTAGTTTTTCCATCTTCGTAATGTTGCTTTCTTTCGCGATAGACTTCTACCATACCACTGCTCCATACTTGAGCCTGGGGAGAAGTATCGCTCTCAGTAACCATACCAAAACCTTAGGGCTAAGGCCCCAGGTGTTCCCCACAGCGCGTCTGCACAACCATAGCGATGACCAGAATTGGTCACACACTCTCTTTAGTTGACCATTCCAGCATAGTTTACTATCCATAATCACTCCCAGATATTTGACCTCCTTAGCCTGAACCAGCTCGGTGCCAAACATCCGTAGGGGTCTCATGTCATCCACTTTATATCTCCTAGTGAAGACAATGGATTCCGTTTTAGAGGCGTTAACCGACAAGTTGGTCTCATTGCACCAATCCTCAATCGTGTTAATTGCCACTTGCATCCTGTCTCTGAGGGGGTCCAGAAATGGTCCCCTGACCAAAATCATAAGATCATCCGCATACCCAATTACTGAAAACTTGAGATCACTCAGTCTTCTCAGCAATCCATCCACAACTATGAGCTATAGCAGTGGATAGAGTACGCCGCTTTGTGGGCACCCTCTATTAACTTCCATCGTGATCCTGGTAGAACTTTTCACAGCATGGAGTCTTCGTTCGCTTAGCATGCACTTAATCCAGCGCCCACATGCCGGATGCATGCCCCTAGTTGTGGCTTCCCTGCATATGAGATCCGTGCTGGTGTGGTTAAAGGCTCCCTCTATGTCTAGAAGAAGTCCTACCACGTACCCGCTTTGCTCAATCTGATCTTCAATCAGTGACCGCCTGGTGCAACGCTGAGTCAGTGGAGCGGCCTTTAATGTACGCGTGCTGATCTATGGAGAGAAGGTTGTACCGTTTCATATGTTCAACCATATATCTCTGGACAAGTCTCTCCAAGGTCTTCAAAAGAAAGGACGTCAAACTAATGGGTCTGAAGTCCTTGACTGTAAAGTAGCTAGGTCTGCCCGGCTTCGGCCAGCTTCCAGCAAGCGGGCACATGTCCTAGCGCGATGCTAGCCCGAAAGATGTTAGTCAAAGGTTTCAATAACAACTTTTTGGCCTTAATTAGTAGCGCCGGAAAGATGCCATCCGGGCCAGGGGACTTGTATGGGTTCAAGCAGTCCAGAGCCCATTCGAGTCTCACTTCATCCACAATCGTTCTAGCAAAGCTCCAGTACTTCACAATGTCTGTTGATTGTGCATTCCGTGTCACAGTCCTGATCCTTTTCCCATCTGAGAAATTTGCCTTGATGAGGTGAGTCAAAGTCTCCTCCTCACTCACTGTAATGGAGCCATCCGGTAATTGCATGGCTCCAATCCATGCTCTAGGATTAGAGGCCAGAATTTTACTCAACCTGGCCGTTTCCTTGCCCGCTTCAATTTTCTCGCAGAAGTTTCTCCAGCTGGCCTGTTTGGCTCGGCGGACTTCATTCCTATAAGTATTCCTCATCGATCTCCAGATAGCAAATAATTCCTCTCTCCTACGCTCAGTAGCTTTCCTCATTAGCCACAGGAGTTGAGTCCTGTGTCTTGTCCGCCGGGGGAGTGGGTCCGTTGTTGGAATCGTGGTCCAACCTAAATTGAACCCTCCCAATTAGGAAATACGACCTGTATTGCAGGGCCCTGAGAGCCGCCACTTGGGAATCCGGTATCCCCAACACGAGGGTTTTCTCCCCTGTGTCCTCCCCTTCCGTTTTGTCTTTGATATCCTTTGTGAGGGTCGCGTAAATTTTCCAACCTCCAGTTTTAAGGGTGGGGTTGAGGCGCTCCAGACGCCTCAGGATGGCCAGCGCCGGCTCCCCTTTGTCCAAAGACTCAGGGAACTAAGCGGTCGCCCTCCAGTAGCGCTGAAGCAGCTCAACACCACCAACCCTTACTTTGTCGCATACCCGAGCAGCGCGGTTCAAGAACCACCGCTTTGAGTACTGATCCGTTGCAATCATGACGATGGCCCCGCCCCTGGAGAATCCCTCTTCGAACCTTGGCAGCTGCTCATGAGGAGGAGCCTTGTCGCTCTCCTCAGCCACAGCAAACCTCAGCTCCTGGAGGTGACTCTGGGTCAGCGCCTCGTCAGGATAGTTCTCACTGTTATGACGATGGTCAAAGGATTAATCCTCTGAGCCATCGTCAGACCATCATCTACCGTACGGTGCTTCTTCTGAGGACGTTTGTCCAGCGATGAAGAGTCGTCCGTTTGAGGTCTTTTCCGAGTCAGATTTTCTGGTTCGGACACCTTGCCGGAGTCCGACCCAGTCCTCTTCTTCAGAGCAGCCCTCTTTGCCTTACTCAACCGTTTTCTGTTCTTGCCAGATGGTCTTGGCTCCTTACTCGACCCAGTGGCCTCACCGGGGCCTGGTTCGGTCAAGGTGACCGACCCAAGGGTCTCAGCTAAACCTGGTTCGATGCCAGAGACAGGCCTAGTGGCCGTCTCGTCCGTCGTTTTTGTGTTCGTTAGTTTTTTTTATTTTTAATTTTTCGTTCTCCATTTTGTTCCCACGAGCAGCAAGGGAAAGGAAGTCCATCCACTCAGAGCCCCGCATGAGTGGATGAGGCTATGTACGATGGGAGGTCGCCAGATATCCCAAAGGAACCGTTAATGGCACGGCACTCTCCGAGTCATGCATCTCTCAGCACGGTATCTCACACCTTAGATTAGGGCGTAAGTGCCCGTTCCGTGAAACGAGAACAGGCTACCTGAAGCATTCGCTTACGCACGAATGCATCAGGGGACTGCTTGTTAGTCGTTTCAGGAACCATCATCCCAGAAAGGTTCGTCATGCGGCTAACAGGTAAATCCGGTTAACGGCCTAACGAACGGAAGTGGGGCCGGTACTGCTCACTCATACACCATCCAATGACAGAGCCCGTTTATAGGGATGTTACCATCCACACTTTCATCCATACTGCGCCACCGAGATTCCGTTGACTTAAGTCCCCGTACCCGACCGAAGTTTTCGACAAGGTCCTGCGATCCCTAACGGAGGATTAGTTTGGATAATTTGAATTAAATTTATTACCATTTCTGAACTAATTTATTACCATTTCTCTACTAATTTTTTTACATAATTGATAACATTTGTTAATTTTTCCTTTATATAATGAATAATACACATATTTTATTATTTCTTTATGTTATTTTTTATTGTCGAACATTAACCCTTTGTCCCAATTTACCTTTTCGTTATAGCCTATATTACTATATAATTATTTTAAAAATTTTCAAAAAATTAATGTGTAATCTTTAAAACTTTTTTCAAGACCATATTATTACATTATAAAACAAAATTTGTTTGTATGTGTTTTTTTAAGTAGACAATGACTTATATATTATTTACGTAGTAAACATTTATGCAAAGTGATTGGGTTTTTTACAATCGTGTTGTTTTTTACAACATGATCATTTTGTTGTATAAGGGAGAGGCTCGAGCCTTCGGACAAAAATGTCTAAAATTAAAAAAATATATATGTCCAAAATTAAAAAAATATAATGTCCAAAATTAAAAAGATATAAATTACTTACAAAATATTTTAATAACGCACACACACATTTGCTACTTTTTTACTTTCAATTTTGGTCGCAATGAGTATAATGTATCCAGGATTTGTTAAATGGGGAACATTGAATTTTTAAAAATACCAAGAATTAAGTAATTAGGATGAACATTTAAGAATGCAGTGTTTTAAATTTATTTTCGTCACACATGCTCAAAAAGTCGTATTTTGCTCCCTAAATTTAGGGAGCAAAACGCAATTTTAGGGAGCAAAAAAACGACTTTTTACTCGCATTTGTGTCGAAAAATATCGTGTGCGCCTCGGGAGCAAAACTTCGTTTTGCTCCCTCGATACACAATATACTATTTTTCAACAATTTTACACTTCTACCAACACTGCATATATTATAGCAAATTATAAATTTTTTTATCCTATTTTAATTTCACGCTCAAATTATTTGATTAATCTTCCAATGCCCAAGCGGAGTGACTTGGTCGCCCCAAAACTCGAATTGTCTTAAGGAATATTTCTACTTCGTTGGAAAGAAAATTTCTCTTGACTAAAATCATTTTCTGATATCTAGAATGTTATCCAGAAATAGCCGATTAGTTGTAAATTAAATAAAATTTATTTTATTATATAAAAATGTGGATGTGAAACTTTAATCGCGTTTTTCCCGACATGGCGTTTTTTAATCAAAAGTTTGGTAATTTTGTAGAGTATATCATATTTTATAACTTAGACTAGGATTTAGTCGATCGGCTAAAAAATGTAATTTTACGCTATAAAATAACGTAAAGAAAATTCTACTCTGCTTAGTAGAATTGGTTATTATAATTTAATAATGAAATTCAGTTTTAAAATGTTTACATTTTAATACCATATTTAAGTTCATTATATGATACTTTTACAGGGTGCCTAATGTACGGAAATTAAATTAAGTCAACAATTAAATTAAGTCAAGTGTTTTTACCACGGCCGAAATTTTGTAGCAATATGCGGGAAATGTATAGGAATTATTTTTAATTTAAGAGTAGACAGCCTGTTTTACTACAAAATTTGTACAAAAAGATACTATAGTTGATATTATAAAATAATTATAATCAAATAAGTATACGAGATAACCATCACATTTTCGTTTACATTTTTATATCATTATTCAAAATTTGACTACAACTGATATTTGCTGCTGTCTAATGAGAAATAGTTAACAAACGACAGAGGCGTAGAAATAGTTTTAAAAGAAGCATGAGTTAATTGCAATGATTCAGGTAAAAGATTGCATTACACCTGATTGTTTTTACATAAAAAAAAAACTGTTTTATCCGTATTACATCCTTGTTAAAAGCTTATCCGTATTATACTCCTCATAAGGTTACTACGTCATTTAAGAGAATGTCAATGTGAGGTGGTTTAGCCAATCTGGTTTATAATAGATAGATAAGTATATAATAGGAGGTCTATAATAATAATAGGTACCAATAGGTATATAATAATAGAGTACCCTTCTATATCAATGGGAGAATGATATGATGTATGAAAATCATATTGATATTTATATCTCTGCTCGTCCTGCCAATATTGTAAAGTTTGATTGCAATTCTCAGTCAATAATTATACTGTGGTACAAGAGATATTAACGCTATAATTTGCAGTGAAAAACTGTAGTTCCAATAATTTGATCATAGGTTTAAATTAATTATAAAATATTCAACTATTCAGATTTTCATACATTGAAATTCTTCAGTGGATTATAAATAATTTTTTTTCACTCTATTTGTAATAACTAAGAATTTTGAATAACTATAGAAAATATTGTTGAAAAATTATAATCTTTGACTTTGATTTGATATCATCTTTAATTTAGAGTTTAAAGAATATACAATGACATTCGATACTACAACATTTAATTTTCAAACTCTAAATTTTACACAAAATAATTGTACCTTATTTGTTTCTCCAAGTTGCTTTCAAATAAATATCATGCATTGTAATTTCTCAACAATTTTTCTCTCGGTGTACTAAAGTATACAACATGTAAATAAAGTACTCAGTGAATAAAGTCTTTTTATTATAAATTTGATCCATTACGCAAATATGTAATTAACAAATGTTGTTATACATGGCTCTTACTCTACTTTTCTAAATTTGTACTGTATTACGATATTTACCAAGTAATAATAACGTTATATAGTGATAAATGTTAATATAGAGTCATTAGCATTTACTGTTTATATTTTTCTGAATATCCTTCCTCTTACTTTAAACATACTAACAATATCTTTCTGATTTTCTAGATTCACAAGTAACAATAATGACTCCTATATATGAAGTGATGGCGGTTTTATTTATTTATTTTTTTTGGTGCAGTCTCAATGAGGTAAATTTAGAGTATTAGTTAATTTATTTATACATAAGTAAATATTACTAGATGATTTCTGTTTGACAAAATGAATATGAAAATAATTTCATTTTATCCTAAGTAATTACTAGAGTCGTACTTACGAAGGTAATATAATTACTTTCAGTCTTAAGGGGACACTGAACACCCAAAACCAAGTATATCGTAAAATTAACCGAATGATTTGTAACTTTGAGATATTAAACATGTATGAGAAGCGAATCGAACGACTTACAGTGGTACCCTTAGAGGGGGCCCCCTCTGAGAAAAAAATTCGAATTTTGCAAAAAAATAAAATTTTTCAAAAAGCTCTCGCAATTTTGTTAGAAATATGCTTTTTTATACACCTGCAAAATTTCAAGTCAAAATATTAAATCTTGTCTCAGAAGATAGGTTTTATGTGAAATGCTGTACATTATTATTTTCCTGAAAATAGTGAGATTTTCATTGTAATCCGAATTTCTTCAATTTTTATGAGATTTTTTGTGTTATTTACATACATATATGTTTATTTATTAGTTTCAACACATAAAATTTCAATATTTAACATATTTCAGACGTTTTATAAAGGGTAACAATTTTATTCGTCTTAAATTGCACAAAGAATTATTATATATATTCTTATTTATGTACATATTTAATGTTAAAAATATAGACAGTATTAGAATGCCCCGGCAGCATAGGTGAAGCCTTCTTGACGTACAACCTGTCGTTCTCTTTCAAGAACAGCTTGCTTAACAATTTGCCGAACTTGTTGATAATTTTCTTCTCGACGACGAGTAGCTTCTTCTTCTCTTCGCAAGTCACGGCGCATAGCAATCGCCATTGACGGTTTCATTACATGAAGATTAAGCATTTCATGTTTTGATCGAATAGAATTTTCGATACCTGTATCACATATGGTTTCAGAAACAGCAAGTTCAATGCGCTTTTTAGATGGGAATGATATTTTCGTGCATTTTCTCCATATTCGAGCATAAACACTCATTCTGTGTGCGACAGTTGATACACCTTTGTAACAACTGATCTTCTGTAAGTCGTTCATATACAGGAAGAATGTGTTCCACGACTTTTTCATTTAATATGGTCTTCAGAAATATATCATGTGATCTTGGTTTATGACCCTTCGCAGTAACAGCTTGATAGAAACACCAAGATTGTAGTATTCATGACGGGGCTTACTATCAGTCGATGCACAGTGGTATACCGTGGCCAAAATACTATTTTTCGTTGCAATTAGATCACCCTTGTTCTTTCTAATTGCATTTCCATAATATGTTGTCAATTT
>JABFPP010000040.1:0-17293 GCA_022817365.1 Mallateleia sp. ZL-2020
ATTGTGCAACTTTTTAATATTGGCAACTTGCATAATCGACCGTTCCATAATCGACCGTTGCACAAAAGCCACGTTTCATAATAAAAAGTTGCACAATCGACCGTTGTCCAAAAATTACATTGCATAACAAAAAGTTGCACAATCGACCGTTGCATTATCGATCGTTGCCCAAAAATCACGTTGCATAATAAAAAGTTGCACAATCGACTGTTGCTCAAAAATACTTTGCACAATAAAAATATGCACAATCGACCGTTTCACAATAAGAAATTGCACAATCATGCATTGCACAAAAGATTGTTTCGCAATAGAAAGTTGCACAGTTGATACGTTGCCCAATAAATTGTTTCACAATCGATACCTTGCCAAAGTATTGTTACTATAAATATATAATCATTCTCTGAACATTTGTTTGCTAGTTCTAATCGATGAAAACGTAAACTTTTGATTTATAATTTGATTTAATAGTTTCAATATACGTTCATAAGATATCTGTATAGATAAATCGTCAGTCTGATAAAATGTAAGTTAGATAAAATGTCAGTTTGATAAATAATCATTTAAATAATGAGCCAGTTTGATAAAATGATGCGGGACACCAACCGCCTGTAAAATTGTATCTTTTGGTCCACGCGCTCTAGTTCCCTGTAGTTCTATTCAAATCCCTATTTGCACTCATAAGGTTAAATTAGAGTTAGGTCAACGTCGTAAATCAAATCATGTATTTCTACCAGGGTTCAATCCTCTCGGAGATGCTCTATGAAACAGAGATTTGCTCGATCTATTTCGATTTTTTTGATGGAGGCTCTATGATGGATTGGCCTCCTCCTGTCCTCATTATCGACGCCAGTGTGCAACCTCTGTGGAAGTGCCTCCGATGGCACTGGCTGTGAGCCAGATGGTGTTATCCCTAAATTCTGTGTTTCCACAGGCAGTTGCGCACGGAAGCCTTGATTCAATAGGTAGAACGCATAATTATGCAAGTATTGCGACGTGAAGTCCAGAAATTCTGTATGCTTTACAACGAAAGCTACATGCATTCGGGACATGTATCCTCTCCCCTGAGCCCGGCTTTCTTGGTAGCAACGAAGTAAGTCACTTTCTTGCTCATTCGTCCACTCCGGACGCGTGTGCTTGGTCCAGGTATATATTTGCCCGGGCCTACATCGGCATCTCCACCGACCCGGCTCTGGCGTGATCCGACCCCTGAAGGGGCACGCCGGTCGGATGGAGATCTGCGCGTAAACGTACTCATCTTACCGCAATGGTCTGGGGTTGGTCGCCTTTGAAGAAAAGAAAGGCAACACAAAGCGTTGGTGGCGACCAGCCCACCATTGCCGTACAACGGCCCCCCTACGCCAGCAACTCGGGTTCGTGGGGGCGTTGCTCCCCGTTGTGCCGCCCTGCGAATCCATAAGGGAATTATTATTTATTTTTTTTTATTAGTTATTTTTTATAATTATTTTTGTATGATTATAATTTTCTTTATTTTGATTGTATTTATTTATTTAGTTATATATTTTTTAGCATTCTAAGAATATTATTAATATGTTTTAAGAATAATATGTTATTCAACGACGAAAAAACAGGTTTTCCTGTTTTTTCCTCGTTGAATCTGTTTTTTCCGAGTTAAATACGGTATTTTATTCAACAAGAAAACAAAATATAAAAACCGAAGGGATACCAACATGTTTTGTTTTTGAGTTGAATAATACATTTTTAATTACTTGTTTTAGAAATATCCAGATTATCATTGTCATTTGGCTTTGTCTGGAAACCGCAAGACAATTCTTTTGTAAAAATATTCAGATAATGTCTATATTAAATGCATTATCATTAATTTTACTCTGGATAATCTCCAGAGTTCTGCCAGGTTACTCGGACAGTCAAACATCGGAAGTTCTTTCACATTAAAAAGTTAGTGTACTTAAACAATTTAAATGATGGTTCAATACCGAGAATTGAAAATTCCAGAAAAAACATCACCTGAGGCTTCTTTTTGAAGTTATTTAACTCTTTGTTTAGCTCCTTTCTAGAGTTTAGTAACTCTGGAAAGGAGCACCAGGTGGCACTTTTCTTGGAATTTTCAAGTTTCTCGGTGTTGGACCAGCATTTAAATTATTTAAGTTCGCTGCCATTTTAAGTTAAGAGTACTGTCGATTTTTAAATATCTACTTGAGTAAACTGGAAGAACACTGGAGAATGTCTAGAGAGAAATTAATATTAATATATATTATTTACATTAATATATAATAATGATATATTCTACAAGTATTCCAAAAATATCCCAATAATATTTTAAGATTATTTAAATAATATTCCAGAGATAATAGTTGAAGCGGACGTAGATCGTTTATAGATAATTCCAAGGATATTATATAATATTATATAATATTTTATGAATATTATTTAAATATTAATTTTTTTACTCCAGGAATATTTTTAAAATATTATATAATATTAAGCAATATACTTCACTGTTAGGGTAATCACTACTAGAGATACTAAATAGTAATTACAAAAAGTTCGATTGAAAATTTTGTATTAATAAATATTACGGAAAAGAATAGAGTAGCAAATTTTTTAACAAATACATTTTTTACAAAAAATAGTTCCGACGGAAGAAACGATGAATCAGAACCTGAACAAGACAACGATCATGATGACGTGCAAACTAATGAAGGATCTCATGAAAATGAAGAAAGTGATGCTTCAAATCAAAATAATTCTGACGAAAACGTTGCCAATGAAGAAGACGTGCAAACTAATGAAGAATCTCATGAAAATGAAGAAAGTGATGCTTCAATTCAAAATAATTCCGACGAAAACGTTGCCAATGAAGATTCAAGCAGTGAATCCTCTGATAGTATAAGTGATATGTCAGATTTCGACGAGACTGATTTCGATGAAGTTCTCTACGAAGGAGCTTCAATTACAGTAGCAGAAAGTCTGATTGCGATTGTATCAGTAATGATACGTCACAAATTGTCAGGTTCTTGCCTTGCAGACATTTTAACGCTCATTTTTCTTCATTGCAAAATACCAAATCGATGTTTCAAAACACTGTACATGTTCAAGAAAATAATTGGAAGATTCAAATGCCCTTTAGAACGTATTTTCTATTGTGCGGGTTGTAGTAAAATGCTGCAAGGTTCAGATTCGTCATGCAATAATTGTAAAAATGCAGGTATAAATTTCTTCATAAAAATCCCGATAATTAATCAACTTAAAAAATTATTTCAAAGACGATCGTTTGTTGAGAACTTAGATTACAGATTTACTAGGCAAAAATTAAATACAGAAAATTATGAAGATATTTACGACGGTAAGATTTATAAAAAGGTTAGCGAACCTGGTGAAATTTTGTCAAATCCTTTTAATTTATCCTTCACGTGGAACACAGATGGTGTTCAAATCTTTAAATCATCGCGATACAATGTTTGGCCATTTTTCTTATCTGTCAACGAATTACCGCCTAATATGAGAAAAAAAAAGAAAACATTATACTTGCATGTTAATGGTTTGGCGTTCAGGAACCAATTCCTAATTTGCTTATGAACTCATTTATCGATGAATTAAGTACATTGTATGAAGGTATCGCAATTAAAGTTTTGAATATCGTCCACAAAGTTAGAGCCGTTATCATCTGTGGTACTTGTGATTGGCCAGCAAAGGCATTATTTTTTAACATGAAACAATATAACGGTATGTTTGGTTGCCCTAAATGTTTATCAAAAGGAAAGAACGTCAATGGTACGCGTGTGTATTTGAATCAAAATGGTAGTTGTCTACGAACTACAGAAGAAACAAAACAGCATGCAAAAGAAGCTGTTCGTAACAACAAGGTTGTAAAGGGCGTTAAAGGACCAACGGCACTATCTATTTTTGTTTACGATTTTATTATCACCACCGTTATCGACGATTTACATTGCGTATACTTAGGAGTTACGAAACATTTATTAAAGTTATGGTTCGGTGCAAAAAGTAAGACCGAAACGTGGTCCTTGTTTAATTTGACAAGTGTCGCAAACAACAGAATGAGGAAAATTAAACCGCCAAGTTTTGTAAAAAGATTTCCACGAGACCTTACCGATTTTACATATTGGAAAGGATTAGAGTTCAAACTGTGGTTGTTAGTATATTCTATACCTATTTTAAGTGGCATCTTACATCCAGAGTTTCTTGATCATCATAAACTCTTTGTTTTGGCGATTTATTTACTAAATAAAGAAAGCATATCAGCAGATGATATAGTACGCGCGAAACATGCGATTGATAAATATGTATTCGAGTTTCCAAGATTTTATGGCGAAAAAAACATGGTACCAAATATCCATCTATTAACACATCTTTATGAAAACGTTGAAAACTTTGGTCCTTTGTTTGTCACTTCATGTTTTATGTATGAAGACTTAAATGGTCAGTTAAGGAATCTTGTACACGGTACACGATACGCGAGTTTACAAATAATGAGTTCGGTTTCGTTATTCATTGGTTTCGAAACTTTTAAATTCAGGCATCTTTTACCCGACAGACCAGCACATACATTCTGCGATGCAATTAACAAACCCAATATGAGGCGCAAATTGACTTTTATATCGGATTTTATTTTTGTTGTAGGTCGATTTGAAAATGTACGACAATTACCAACTCTATTAACAAATATTTTCATTTCACACGGCATTAAATACAAACGTGCACAATTATTCCACAAATTATTTAAAAACGGTATAAATTTTAATGCAATCTCGTATAATCGTGCTACAAAAACGAATTCCTCTTGTATTAAGTATTTACTTAGTGATACATTACAAGTAGGAGTCATTATGTATTTTACTAAAGTACAAAAATGTATATGTGAAAACGACTGCTTGAATACCGATTACTGTGAAATGAGTTATTACGCAATCATCCGAAATTACAATTATAGCAATATTAATATTGGTGTACAAAATTTATCTGTAGAATCTATTTATAGATGTTCCGAAACAAATGATTATACAATGATTGATGTTAAATCAAATTTTTCTATTTGTTACCTTGTACATATCGATGATGTGACATATGTTGTGGAACCTACAAAAATAATAAGTGTAGAATAAGTAGTACTCAGTCTACGTATTCAATGTACTTTTAATGTATATACACTGACATTCACTGTCATAATTTTCTCTTTGTTTACACAATTTTAGGTGAGGGTTTCCACCAAAAATTATTTCAATGATAGAATTGAGTGGAAAAGCTGAACATTGGTATGCAGATTTGAGTTTAAAATAAACCCCTTAAAGGATATTTTTTAACATCATTTTCAAGGAGTTCGGGAGTTAATTCTTAAAAAAATAAAAATTTTGGAAACCTGGCACGTATTTTTATTGAAAGTTTGTTATTTATATGCCTATCAAATATCAAGTTGATATTTCAAAAATTGATGGAGTGGTTGCATTTTTTACTGTCTAAGTTTCCAAAAACTAACTTTACTTACACTCAGAAGTTTATATTTATGAAGGTTTTCTAATTATTTTAATCTGTAAAATATTTTATATTTTATATTTGATCTATATGAAATAAGATGCTTCTTATTTACCATATTATATCATATAATTAATTAATCAGAAATTTATATAAATATAAACTTTTGAGTGTAAATGTACTCAGTTTTTTGGAGACTTAGATAGTAAAAAGACAAATAATCAGCCAATTTTTGACATATCAACTTGATATTTGATAGGTGTACCAGTAAACAAACTTCCAATAAAAATACGTGCCAGATTTTCAAAACTTTTATTTTTTCAAATGTTAGCCCCTTTGAAAATGATGTTAAAAAATTGTCCTTTAAGGGGTTCATTCTAGACTCAAACATATACTTGAATACCAATTTTTAGCTTTCCCACATAATTCTTTCATGCAGATGATTTTTGGTGGAAACCTCTCCTTAAACAATTAACAATTCAAACAAATCCTTAATGTTTATATTAATTGATGTTAATTTCAATGTACTGATAATGTCCAATGTATTATTATTAAAAATTAAATGTTAATTAAATATTAATAATCAAGTAGTGGTTTTAATGTAATATTCAAATTAAATTAATTAAACATTAGCTGGATTACTGCGTAATCAGGTAGGTAATATTAATATACATATTAGTTAGTTATGGCATAAAAAACTACACTCTAATTACTGAGGGAACTAAATTGCAATGGTAGCAATCTAAATGGCAATTTAACGTACATGGTAATCATTTGAAATGACAATTATGGTGGAAATGGTATCACTGTTGCCGCTATTGTTGTCCTAGGACAATAATAACGCCATTTTTGTCCTCTGACTCATGTTAGTTGTACTTTTGTCCGCAGCCCAAGACGTATAAAAATGTATTACGTGAATAATCAATTGTTGTGTACAAGTTTGATAAAGATTATCTTTTACATGTATTTTTAAAAAATACATTTTTACAGATTCAACTGTGTATTCTTAACGAATTATTTTGTTAACAACAACATGGTTGGATAACAAACGATCTACACGAAGTTAACAAAATTTCACCTGTAGAAACAGACTCCTGTTTTGGCTGGCTTTTGGCTTTGAAACAGATGTTTGCAAATCGTTTGTACTTGTAAAAGAAATATCTCTATATATAAAATATCTAAATGATACGTCTGAATCGAACGTTACATTTGAGCAGCAGTATGCTGCCAGGTCGCTGTAAGACGTACCACGCTGTTCATTTGTTTAGACAATATAAGAGATATTATTTTGGATAACATCTTTCTTTATTGTATACAACATGCAAAACACATTATGTATAATATTATTATATGTATAAGTTCACGTATACTGTTATAAAAGCATTAGAAGATCATTATATTATAAATTGTTTAATAAATTATCACTCTTTTAGTTTCGATCATATTAGAACTCATTTTTGTTCGTTTCTTGATAGGTTTCTGATCATTTTATACATCATTGTTTCTAATCGCTCATTATACAGTTACCATCTATCACCTGCTAATTAATTCTTAATAACTTCTTCATAAAAAGTAATAAGTAAATAATGAGTAAATGATCGAAAAGCTATCAGTAAGTGAACAAAAAGTAATTTTAATATGATCCTTAAAACAAAAAGATAAACATTTGATTAAAAATGATTACCAACTGACATGAAATTGAACAGAAAATGATCAGAAAGTGATCGTATTTGATCATATATTGATCGAATATTGTATAAATATGATTAATATAAGTAATCAAATGTAAACATTGTAATTATAACATTGTGATCAAATTCTTGTCAAACTTAATTTACTATTGGTATCAATATAATGCAATATTAATCAAAATTCGGTTTTGTTTAGATACCTGACGTAATATTGATCATAAAGAGATTAAATAATTTCATTGATGCATTTCTTGATCATTTAATGATTATTTAATGACATTCTGATACAATATTTATTCACTGAATTGGTCAGAGTTTTATTCGATTTGATCAAAAACTGATTAATTTATTGTTATGATTCGAACGTAAGATCAAAATTGATCCAATTTAGAATAATTTTATGATCAGTTTTTTATAAAATTTGATCAAAAACTGATTCCAACTTTTTTGCTCATGTAATATTTCTTTTTTGGAATTGGAAATTTCCTCAGAATGTGGTCATATTTGATTTCTTTTTTCTTTTTATTTAAATTTGATCAAAATTGGATCATCAGGGTCTCATCAGTTTTTGATCAATATTTGACAAAAAATATTTTTACTCGAGCAGGCACGGTTATCATTCAAATGTAAAAAAATGATCATTTATTTGTATCAGTTATTGACATTTTTCGATCATAAATTCATTTCGAGCATTATTCACAGTTTATGTTTATTTGAAACACATCATGAAAAGATCAAAATATGATAAAATTTTGTAACATTTTTCTTGTCAGATTTGATCAAAACTTGATATCAAGTTTTCATCAGGTTTTGATCAAATACTGATAGAAATTTTTTTTACTCGGGTACACATTCGAAAGTACAACTATCAAGATGCACATATAAATAATAAGTTACTCGTTTGAGAGAAATAACGCTGTTAACTATTAAGATTTATTGAATTTAAAGCATCCTAATATACTACTGTATTATCTGAAATGGTATTTGCGAGAAAAGTTTGTTCAAGTCATAATACACTAAGCAAAAAAAAAAAAAAAAACGTATCACCCAGACGACGACCAAAAATAGTCGATTTTCAAAGGTGGGGCATTTTTTTAAATTACAACGTAGCGAAATCTGAAAAAGTCGTCTAGAGATATAACCTTTCTCTACAGTTTAAGCAACAGTTCGTGTAATTTGGCCTGATCTAACCCCTTGAAAACACGTGTTAAATACAGAAATGTTTTCGAGTTAAAAAAATCGAAAATTTGACATACTGTACGGAGTTTGAATCGAAAGTTCAATCAAATCTGTTTACAGCATTTTCAAGATCATTTAATCCTCTTTACAATGATGTAAAAAACATGCATTTTGCATGAAAAATGGCCAAGTTATGGCCATTTTAAGAAAACCATGCATTTTCAGGTATTTTCCTTGAAAGAAAATTCTGCTGCAATGTTCGATCCTAGCGATATCGAAAACAGTTTGAAACAATTATGGTAATGTTTTTCGAAAATTATCTCATGGTATATATAAATAGTCTCATGGGGGTGTTATGACAATAATGTGGATGTTAAGGGTTTCAGGTAAAAACATGAAATACAGATTTATGGGAAACGTTTGGCAAAGTATGTGGAAAAAAGAATTTATTCTCTGAAATACGCTCATTGTACAATAAATGCTGTGACAATGTCATGAATACTGTGTAGAGCTGTTATGGAGTTTTATAGGATTTTATGAGGTTTTATAGGCAAAAACTGATATTTCTTCACAAAATGATTTTACGTTATTGCACTGAACAGCTTGGTTATTGTACGGCTATCATACACATTTTTATGAAGTTTGATGTGCTTTTATACGATCTTATGGGGTTTTATGAACAAATATTGACATTTCTTTGCAACATGATTTTGTATCTTTGCGCTGAACGCTATAGTTATTGAATGGATATCATACACGTTTTATAGGATTTTATAACGTTTTATTGGATTTTACGGGGTTTTATGAACAAATAATGACATTTCTTCACAAAATGATTTTGTTTTATTGCACTAAACGTTATGGAATTTCATGCTATTTCTAGGAAAACCGAAAATATAAATTATAAGTTCTTTTCGCTCTCACGATCTTTGTCCTTATTTAAATATTACTTTCTTCGAATCTTTATCTAAATTTCTTAATATATGATTGACTTAAATATTAATAATAAAATTTGTAAATTTCTCTCGATTAAATCATTCTCTCAATTTGATTAGACATTAATTAAAAATCGATGATTATTAATAATTACATTTTGAGCTTATTTGTTAAACAAAATATATTAATATTCAGGAAACTTTTGTAAATTCTTGTTTTTTGATTGTAAAAATTTGATTTATTAAATTATAGAAATCTTTCATTGTTGTTATTATAAATTAAATTCTAATTATTATTTAACTTTCGAAATAATTTATTAATTGTCGGGTATTTCGCGTAAATCCTATTGTATTTATTTAATCATCGAATGTATTATCTACAAAATTATTGTCGGGTACAATTTGTAAATCTTTTGCGTTTATTACATATTATCGTTATTACTATTATTATTATATAAACAGTTTATTCACATTATCGGCAATTTATGTATAATAAAATTTCTCTCTTCTCTGCTTTCAAAAACTTTTAGTTATTTCGTATATTTGTATTTAATTTGATAAGTAAAATTAAAAAGAAAAATAATTTAAAGATTTAAAATACAGGTTTACTTATGTGAAGACAATCCCTATCCCTCATTATTATTTTATTATTTAATATAATTTTATAAATTCACATTACATTTGTAGCTTAATATTTTGTCACTTAATTTAATTCAGTTTTGTAAAATCAGTGTTTGTTAAAACTTTAAATTTTTCTTGTTAGTATAGTTTGCATCAGTTTAGTCTTATGATTTTCTCGCACCAATTTAGTCTTACAATTTATTGAGTTTTCTTGTTATGCTTTTATTTTAATTTTGATATTGCGATTCGGAAGCCTAAAACGACGAGAGATAATAAAGTTCGGGATCCGAAAGGTAAGTGAACGTTTCATTAGCGCCCAACAAAGGACGCAAACAATTGCTACTGATAAATTTCGATTAATTTATTAAGATCCATTAAAAATCTAACATTTCAGTATGCGTAATTGAATCACGGTCTATAATGAAAAGACTACAATGTAATCTTACAATATTAATCAGTATAAATTTACAAAAATAATGTAATATTACATAATATACTGTAAAATTACACAATTTCTGTACATTTACAAAAAGTATTCAAATTTTTACATTATTTTATGTAATGTTATATGACAATCATTGTAATCGTCTATTATAATTGTGTAATTGTACAATTTTACGTATAATATTACAATATTTTAGACTGGTTATTCGTAGCCAGCGACAATCGCTGTAATTTTACAACAAATGTTTTTCAATGTATAGTTTCCAGTAGAAAACGTTGATAAATTAATCCATTGTTTTGCGACTATCAATGGTAAAAGACGTTTAAAATAATTTTAATGTAATAATAAATAAGTCTTACCGGAATTGTCTTGGTTTTAGTGGAAAAAAGAAGTTCCGTATCTCAGTCAGATCACCCTAATTCAGTCACGTACACCATATACATTTATACTTATAAATTAATTAGAAGTTAATGGGTTACATCCGCATAAAAAAGTATAAATTTTCATAGTTTAATTAAATTGCATAAAAATGTAGCAACACTTGATAGTTGGTAAACAAAATAAATTGTATGACATCGTGTGAATAGATATGAATGAGATGAATCTCGTATCTCAGTTACGTTAGGATGGTTATCATGATAAGAATTATGTCGACATTAAGAAAATATGAACAAATTAATTTGAATTAAAATTAGAATATGACGAGAAAATTGATTTAAATTTGTTCATCAAGTGTATCAACTACCGTACGCTTTAACATATTAGCGAAATCGTGAAGCGTGTCTTAGAAAGGTGCGCGTAATTGAATCACGATGTATAATTTACGGCAGAAATCGTTGATAAATTAATCCATTATTTTGCGATCATCAATGGTAAAGATGTTTAAACTAATTTTAACGTAATGATAAATTAGTCTTACCGGAATGTGTCTTGGTTGTAATGGAAAACCGAAGTTCCGTATCTCAGTCAGGTCACCCTGATTAAGTCACGAATACGTTTATATTTATACTTCGAAATTAATTAGAAGTTAATGGGTAACATCTGGATAAAAACAGTATGAATTTTTCTGATTTAACTGAATCGTATAAAAATGTAACAATAATTGATTACTGATAAAAAAATAAATTATGTGTCATCGTGTCTCAGTCAGGTGAATCTCGTATCTCAGTTACGAAAGGACGGTTATTATTATAAGAATTATGACGTCATTAAGAAAACATGGACAAATTAACTTGAATTTAATTAGAATCAAGAGAAAATTGATTTCGATTTCTTTGCCGTGGATAACGATAATCGTATGCTTTAACATACTAGTGAAATCGTGAAGCGTGTCTTAGAAAGGTGCGCGTAATTGAATCACGATATATAATTTACGGAAGAAATCGTTGATAAATTAATCCATTGTTTTGCGATTATCAATAGTAAAAGATGTTTAAACTAATTTTAATGTAATGATAAATAAGTCTTACCAGACTTATCTTGGTTGCAATGGAAAAACGAAGTTCCGTATCTCAGTTAGGTTATCCTGATTAAGTCACGTATACGCATACATTTATACTTCTAATTAATTAGAAGTTAATGGGTAACATCCGCATAAAAATAGTATGAATTTTCCTGGTTTAACTGAATCGTATAAAAATGTAACAACAATTGATTGCTGGTAAGAACATAAATTATGTGTCATCGTGCCTCAGTCAGGTCAATCTCGTATCTCAGTGACGTAAGGACGGTTATCATGATAAGTATTATGACGTCATAAGAAAACATGGATAAATTAACTTGAATTTAATTAGAATCAAGACAAAATTGATTTCGATTTTTTTGCCGTGGATAACGATAATCGTATGCTTTAACATCCTAGTGAAATCGTGAAGCGTGTCTTAGAAAGGTGCGCGTAATTGAATCACGATATATAATTTACGGAAGATATAGTTGATAAATTAATCCATTGTTTTGCGATTATCAATAGTAAAAGATGTTTAAACTAATTTTAATGTAATGATAAATAAGTCTTACCAGACTTATCTTGGTTGCAATGGAAAAACGAAGTTCCGTATCTCAGTCAGGTCACCCTGATTAAGTCACGTATACGCATACATTTATACTTCTAATTAATTAGAAGTTAATGGGTAACATCCGCATAAAAATAGTATGAATTTTCCTGGTTTAACTGAATCGTATAAAAATGTAACAACAATTGATTGCTGGTAAGAACATAAATTATGTGTCATCGTGTCTGAGTCAGGTGAATCTCGTATCTTAGTTACGTCAGGATGGTTATCATTATAAGTATTATGACGTCATTAAGAAAATATGAACAATTTAACTTGAATTTAATTAGAATCAAGAGAAAATTGATTTTGATTTCTTTGCCGTGGATAACGATAATCGCATGCTTTAACATCCTTGTGAAATCATGAAGCGTGCGCGTAATTGAATAACGATGTATAATTTACGGTAGAAATCGTTGATAAATTAATCCATTACTGTGTGATTATCAATGGTAAAAGATGTTTAAACTAATTTTAATAATGATAAATAAGTTTTGCCGGAATGGTGTCTGGGTTGCAATGGTAAAACGAAGTTCCGTATCTCAGTCAGGTCACCCTGATTCAGTCACGAATACGTATATATTTATACTTCGAAATTAATTAGAAGTTAATGGGTAACATTCGCATAAAAAAAGTATGAATTTTCCTGGTTTAACTGAATCGTATAAAAATGTAACAATAATTGATTGCTGGTAAAAAAATAAATTATGTGTCATCGTGACTGAGTCAGGTGAATCTCGTATCTTAGTAACGTAAGAACGGTTATTATTATAAGAATTATGACGTCATTAAGAAAATATTAATAAAGTAACTTAAATTTAAATCAGAATCAAGAGAAGAGTGATTTAAATTTGTTGGTCAAGTCAAAAATCTATCATATGCTTATACATATTAGTGACATGGTGAAGCGTATCTCAGAAAGGTGTGCGTAATTGAATTACGATGTATAGTTTACAGCAGAAATCGTTGATAAATTGATCCATTGTTTTGCGTCTATCAATGTTAAATGATATTTGAAATAATTTTAATGTAATGATAAATATGTCCTACCGGAATTATCTTGATTATAGTGGGAAAATGAAATTCCGTATGTCAGTAGTTAGGTCACCCTGATTCAGTCACGTATACGCAAACATTTATACTTCTAAATTATTTAGAAGTTGAAGGGTACCATCCGCTTAAAAACAGTATAAATTTTCTTGGTTCAATTGAATCGTATAAAAATATAGCAATAATTAATAGTTGGTAAAAAAGTAAATTACGTGACATCGTATCTGAGTCAGGTGAATCTCGTATCTCAGTTACATAAGGATAGTTATCATGGTAAGTATTATGATGTCATTAAGAGAATATGAACAATTTAACTTAAATTTAAATTAGAATCAAGAGAAAATAGATTTAAATTTGTTCGTAAAGTCTAAAAACTATCGTATGATTTTACATATTAGTGTAATCATGAAAAGTCTCTTAGAAAGGTGTGCGTAATTGAATCACGATGTATAGTTTACAGCAGAAATCGTTGATAAATTGATGCATTGTTTTGCGTCTATCAATGTTAAATGATGTTTGAAATAATTTTAATGTAATGATAAATAAGTCCTATTTTATTGAAATCGTACAGCTTGTCTTACTTAGTTGCGCGTAATTGTTTCACGATCTCTTTTTTATTACAATGTCTTTTGATACAATATTTTGTTTTTCAAATATTTGTTTCTAAAATATATATAATTGTATCTTCATTTAATTTTTGTGTGTGATAATTTTGTTGTAAATGATAAGTAGTCATTAATATTAATTTATTTAACATGTGTAATAATTTTGATTTAAAATTTATTCAAATATACTGTTAAAATATATTTATTTTATTTGGAATTGTTTAAAAATAATATAATTGAAAAAAACATTTCTTAAATATTATTTTAATATTTCTTCGTTTTTTTAATCGTTACATGCATATAATGTTATTAAAATCGGACATATATTTGCTGAATATTACATACGTTTAATATTGAGCAATATTGTGCTCTTACGTATTTATTATAATAACTTTATTGATATAACATTGTTACGTTTTAACTGTATTTATTGTAAATAATTTTTATTATATTAACTATATTTTTTAATTAAGTTTATTTACAAACTCTTTATCCACTGATTAATGAATCCGATCATTTTCATCTATTTTCATTATGATTTTGAAATTAATAGAATAACACATGTTTGTGATTTCATTGGCGTGTCTTATTCACTTTAAATTCGTTTCATTCCTAATTCCTCTATTCACTAATTTTCATGGATATATTTTCCCCTTAGCGACATCTCTTTAATGCTTCGTGTACTGATCTTCGTAATTTAGTTACGAGACGCCATGTTTCTAACTCTCGTGACTGAGACACTTATTTCCGGTTTCGGCGGGTTGGCGTTCGGCATGTTGGCGCAGACCCAAAGAAGACTCGGACAATTTCCATTTGGATCGCGCTTGGAGCGATCGAACATAGTCGTTTGCCCATCGACGCCAGAACTCTTCGACGGCGCGCTGCAAAATTTGCCACCGAGAGAGACGTGTCACGGACGTGTCGAGCAGGGTCGGATGAGGTACGGCGACAAGAGGACCCTGAATCAAAAAATGTCCTGGCGTTAACACCTCGAGGCTATCCAAGCCGTCGGTGAGCGGGGCCAGCGGACGCGAATTTAGACAAGCTTCTATTCGAGCGCATAACGTGCCAAGTTCCTCGAATGTGGGGATTATCGATCCCAAAAGTCGCTTCAAATGACCTTTAACACTTTTTATTCCGCTTTCCCAAATCCCGCCGTGGTGCGGAGCCGAGGGGGGATTAAAACGCCACTTAATATGATCGTTCGCTAGTCGAACGCGAAAAACGGGATCTGCGACGGCCGCCTCGAACGCGGAACGGAGCTCGTGTGAGGCGCCTTGAAAATTCGTACCGCGATCGCTATACATGCACGTGGGTATCCCGCGACGTGAGCAAAATCGATGAAATGCCGCTAGGAAAGATTGTGTCGTATAGTCGCTGACGACTTCGATATGTACTGCTTTCACGGCGAAACATACAAACAGTGCGATATACGCGGCATGAGAACGAACGCCACGACCGCCCGCCATGCGCACTTGTACGGGGCCCGCGTAATCCACACCGCAGTGGAGAAACGCGCGTTCGGGTCGGATTACTCGAGCCGCCGGAAGAGGACCCATAATTTGCCGCCCGACCGAAACTCAAAAACGGGCGCAGGGCACGCAACGAGAGATTACCGAGCGAACAATCTTTTTCGCCTGCAGGACCCAGTACTGATCCCGCAGCGTACTGAGTGTCAAAGACACTCCGCCATGCAGGCAACGAATATGCGCGTGTTGCACAATCAATCGCGTGATTGGATGCACTCGAAGCACGAGAGGGTTTCGCGAGTCGTCGGGCAAATTAGCATTGCGAAGCCTGCCATCGATTCGAACCAGACCGTGTTCATCCAAAACTGGATTGAGACTCAGCAACGGACTAGTTTTTGGCAGTTGTTTCTTCGCGGCGAGGGAAGCAATTTCTTCGGAAAATTGCAACGATTGCAGTAAAGCGACGATTCGCAACGCGGCGCGTCGGATCTCGTCTCCGGACGGGACCATCGCGACGACGTTTTCCGATTCGGCACGTCTTGGAGACCAGCGAAGAATAAGAGCAATTACGCGACAGAGGCGCGCCCACGAAGAAAACCGGGAAAGAAACGACAAATCGGGATTAGACGTGCGGCAACTAATCATTGAATGCGCTTTGATCTCTAACGCTGCAGTATCCACCACATGGGGCGATTCGTTCGGCCATTCGGTCTCGTCCCGAAACAGCCATTTAGGGCCGTGCCACCACATGTGAGACGCAGCGAGAGATCGCGGATCAATACCGCGAGAACTCAAATCCGCGGGGTTGTCAGCGCTGGGCACATAGCGCCAACGCGTCGCTTCGGTAAGCGACTGAATTTTCGAGACGCGATTCGCGACGAACGTCTCATAGGACGAGGCTGAGCGGCTCAGCCACGAAAGGACAACGGAAGAGTCCGTCCAACAATAGCGAGAGTGAATAGAATATTCGGGAACGGACGAAATGGTGGCGAGCGTGGACGCGAGCAAAAGAGCCGCGCAGAGTTCCAGGCGCGGAACGCTCTGCGTGCGGAGGGGCGCGACTTTCGTCTTTCCAACTAACAACGTAACGACGACTTCTCCGGAACAGGAGATGGTACGGAGAAAAACGACTGCGGCGTAAGCCTTGGTTGACGCGTCCGAAAATCCGTGTAATTCCGCGCGCACCGTGTCGGGACCCTGACCTGTCCATCGAGGGATGGAGATGTCACGGAGGTGCGGAAGGGACTCGTAATAATTACGCCATTGTAATGTCAAATCCTCGGACAATTCTTGGTCCCAATCACATTGAAGAGACCACAAACGCTGCATAAACATCTTCGCAATGATCACGACCGGACCGAGCCATCCCAACGGATCATATAGACGTGCGATCGCCGATAGAACGGATCGTTTGGTAATCTCTTTGATCTCGGCGTATTGAACTGACGGATGGTACGAATCTGACAGCGGACACCACTTCAATCCGAGGATTTTCAGCGAATCGTCGGGTTGGAGCGAGCGCTCAATAGCGAGCCCGTGATTCGCGGGGTCTACATCGGATAAAACCGCGGGGTAATTGCTGGCCCACTTTCTCAGAGTGAACCCTCCTTTCGATAACAGCTCCGTCAACTGTGAAATAATTTGACGCGCTAAGACGGGATCGTCGGCGCCGAACAAACAATCGTCAATATAAAAGTTTGCGCGTAAAATTGGAGCCGCGAGGGGATAAGGATCGCCTTCATCATCCGCGAGCTGTAAAAGAACGCGTTGCGCCAGAT
>JABFPP010000041.1:0-17202 GCA_022817365.1 Mallateleia sp. ZL-2020
TTCTAATATAGATAAAACTAAATGTGAATCTGGTTTATCAGATCCTGACATAATGCTGTTATTTGAAGATGACAAAGAAATGATAGAAAGTTTTATTGGAACAAATTTAAAATTAAATATAGATCGAGAAGATTATAAGGAATCGTTACATTTGTCCCTGCTATTTCTTGGTGTCAGTGTTTGTGACAACTATTCGATTCGTACTCCTGGAGCTATGCATTATGCGCGCTGGATGGTAAAAACCATATATGCACTTAAAATGTATTTATTTCGAAATGTTATTCATTTAAGTGAATTTGTATCTTTATTGTAAAAGTTTATAGTAAACACTGGTTTGAAGCAGAAATTCCAAAAAAGCGCCTAATAACGATTTGCAGTTGATTAAACACTGTTACGAGTTTAAAGCAATTGACGAGAACATATCCAAGGCAACGATAAAAAAGTATCCAATCATTTGCAGTATCTAAATGCAGAATTAGCAGCAATAGCATTCTTCGACTTAAGTGTTAGCACTAGTAAAAAAACGAATTTAGTTGTAAGATTACATGAAGAAGATCAAAATCACAATGACATAAAAAAGGTATCAATGCATATTTTTGACGTTCCAGAGATTTGTGAAAAATCTGTTGCTCAATTTATATCAGCAAAGTCCTTAGATTTAAAAAAAAAATTTAAATTTAAATCAGAAATGGTTGGATTTAAATCCGAAAAATTGGGAGAAAGATCCCGATTATATTAGCGACAAGAAAGTTATTCAATCTTTAAAAGTCGTTAATGATGTTGCCGAACGAAACGTTAAATTATTTGCAGACTATAACGCTTCTTTAACTAAAGATGAAGACCAAAAACAGTTCTTAATGCACTGCCTTAAGGAATACCATAGACGTTTTCCGACATGTAACAAAATGGATTTGATGTCGTAATTTTATCACCATTTTATCACGTAATTTTTCACCATTAACTTATATTGTTAATATCACATTCATTGATAATCGCTAGTATCAAATATATAAATCAATAGCAATAAAGTGATGTATGAGTTACATATTGTTTTAATAAATAAGTATTAATTAAAATATTTTATTATATTATTTATTTTATTATTTATATTTTATCTCACATTCTCAAACAAAAACCAGTATTTCATGATTTGATAAAACTGAGTTTTTATTTTTCTAAATATGTTGTATTGATAGAAAAATAAGAAAAAATTATGACAGTAAGCATATTTTACGTGGATTGTGTGGTAATTTTTCAGAATTTTGTTTTAATAAAAACCAGGCAAAAAAAACTTATTAAAAATTGGAATTTTAAAAATTTGTTATAATGTAATATTTAATTTTTTTGAACATGTTTTAGTAGTCAAAAAATCTGAAATAATTATTAAAGAAAAAAAATTTTTATTTTTTTTCTTTAATTTTCTCTTTTAATTATTTTACGTTTGAATTTGGCGCCAACAAATTATTTCAAAAATGTTGTCTTATAGCAAAAACTTTACTTTCATTTTATATATTTTTTCCATTTAAAAAATTTAATGTAAAATCGACGAAAAAAGTAAAATTAAAAAACAAATTTTTTGACTGGAGGGGGTGGGGGAGGAGGAGGGGGCTAAAATGCATGTCAAAAATTTTATTTTTATGTTAGAATCATAGCTTAACTACTCATGTGTCATACGATTTTAGGGAACTTTCTACCATCTTATCCAGGGTACCCTTTGTTATAATGTAATAGTTATTTTTTTTGAACATATTTTAGTGGTCAGAAAATCTGAAATAATTAGAAAAGGAAGCTCATTCCACAAGGATTATGTGATAATTTTTTAAGAATTTTCTCTTTACAAGAATTTTGTTTAAAAAATAGAAGAATTCGAAACATGCGTAAAATAACGATTTTTCTGATATTTAAATTGCCTGGCGGAACCTTATATCACTATAAATAGATCCTATAGAGATGGTTTTGCTGGTTTCTCATGCTAAACAATAAGAATTTGTCCTTACAAAAAAAATTTTTTTCTAAGGACCACCCTAATATATATAATTTGATTAGTTTTTCTCTCTGATCTTAAGATTGTGTTTATTGTGTGCAATTAAATTATTATGATAATGCAGGAACCTACAACCGACAATAGTGATACCGACAATGACAACAGCAATATTGAAAGTGATGAAGATAAGGTATACTGTTAATAATTTACATTTTTATGTACGTGTAAACAAAATTAAGTAGAGTACATTAAGGGAAAAAAGACGCACCACTCAGATGACGACCAAAAATAGACGATTTTCAAAAGTGGATCATTTTTTTAAATTACAACTTAACAAAAAACTGAAAAAGTAATCTAGAGATACAACCCTTCTCTACAGTCTCAGCTATATTTCGTGTAATTTAGCCTGATCTAACCCCTCGAAAAACCATGTTAAATACAGGAGTGTTTCCGAGTTAAAAATATCGGAAGTTTGCAATACTGCACAGAGTTCAAATCGAAAGTTGAATCAAATTTGTAAACACCATTTTGAAACTCATTCAATCTATACATTTTTTTCGTGTGAAGCTTATTTTTCGAATTATTCTGGTTTGTCAACTTAAAATGTACACCCTGTATAATACTTTTCAATCTTAGATTATTATTAAATAACATTGTTTTAAATACAGGACAAACAGCAGATAAATTCAAATGTGTTAAAAGAGGCATCAGTAAAGACGCTTGGAAAACCAAGAATTGTGGAGAGTGTGACTTTACAAAGGCCTCTGATTTTGAATTCAACGAATTCTACCAATCGTGTAAGTTTCAAACCAGTTCTAAATTAATTGATGCATTCGGAAAGTAAGATTCATTATATTCATCAAATTGTTCAAACAGGATTACAATGATATTCTTCAAAACAATATAAATCTTCAATGTGAATTGGACATTTGTAAAAAAAAATGTGCATATTTACAACGTACTATCGATAAACAGGACAACCAATTAAAAAGATACGCAGAAAATTTTGTAGATACCGATGAATATAAAAATACACAACGCGAATTAAAAAATTTTAAAAACAAATGTGTAATTTTGGAGCGTTGTGCAAAAGAGAAGGATGTCCAGTTGGCTACATACAAACAAGAATTGTCTGACGCTCGCGAATTAATAGCACAGTCAACAAGACTTTCCATAGACATACAAAAAGATGTTCTGGATAATTTTGCTGAATTATGTGGTATACTATATATTCAATATATACTATATTATACTATACTACACTAAATAAAAATAAAAACGAACCACTTCGAAGGCAACCAAGAGTAAGCGATTTTCAAAGGTGGGGCATTTTTTAAAATGACAATTTAGCAAAAATCTGAAAAAGTTGTCTGGAGATATGAACCTCTTCAGTGTCAGCAATATTTTGTGTAATTTGGCCTGATCTAATCCCTCAAAAAGTAGTGTTAAATATAGGAGTATTTTAGAGTAAAAAAAGTCGAAATTTTGAAATACTGCACTGAGTGCAAATCGAAAGTTTGATCAAATTTGTATACACTGCTTTGAAGCATATTCAGTCCGCTTTAAAATGGTGTACAAAAATGCATTGTGCATGCAAAATGGCCAAGTTATGGCTATTTTGAGAAAACCCTTCATTTTCAGGTTTTTCCGTTGACGAAGGAAAAATCTGCTGAACCATTTGATCCTAGTAGTTTCGTAAACACTCTGAAATGATTATGGCGACGGTTTTCGATAATTATAGTAGACTTATGGAGGTATTATGGCAGCGATATGGATTTTTGGAATTTAATGGAAGTTAATGGTTTCAGGTAAAAAATTAAGGAAATGTTTTATGGAAAATGTATGGAAAAATACGAGAAAAAGAAGAAGTTATTCATTCAAATACATAGTTCTGTGCAGTGAATGCTGTGACAATGTTATGACTATTCTGTAGAGCTTTTGTGTCATTGTACGGAACGCTGTGTTAATGGTTTAATGGATTTTATGAGGTTTTATGAACAAATAGTGACAATTCATCACACAGTGATTTTGTGTGATAAATTGTCAATATTTGTTCATAAAATTGCACAAAATTCATAAAACCCCATAAATAACATGTCTTGAAGGGTTTTATACGATTTCATGGGGTTTTATGGATGACATATTCTTTTCATCATACAAAATCATTGTGTGATGAAATGTCACTAGTTGTTCATAAAACCCCATAAAAATGTATATGATAGCCATACATTAACCATAGCGTTCGGTACAATGACACAAAAGCTCTACAGAATAATCATAACATTGTCATAGCATTCACTGCACAGTACTGTGCATTTGAGCGAGTAAATTCTTCTTTTTCCCATATTTTTCCATACATTTCCCATAAAAGATTTCCTTAATTTTTTACCTGAAACCATTAACTAATATAAGTCTACTATAATTATCGAAAACCGTCGCCATAATCATTTCAAAGTGTTTTCGATACTGCTAGGATCGAATGCTTCAGCAGATTTTTCTTTCATTAACGAGAAAACCTGAAAATGAAGGATTTTCTTAAAATGGCCATATCTTCGCCATTGTTCATGCACGATGCATGTTTTGTACACCATTGTAAAAGGGATTGAATAAGCTTCAAAACAGTGTATACAAACTTGATCGAACTTTCGATTTGCACTCCGTGCGGAATTTCAAAATTTCGACATTTTTACTCGAAAATACTCCTGTATTTAACACGGTTTTTCGAGGGGTTAGATCAAGCCAAATTACACGAAATGTTGCTGAAACTGCAGAGGAGGGTTGTATCTCCAGAAGACTTTTTCAGATTTTCGCTAAGTTGTAATTTTAAAAAATGCCCCACCTTTAAAAATCGCCTACTCTTAGTTGTCTTCGAAGTAGTGCGTTTTTATTCTTGCTTAGTTCAATATATATATACATTGAACTAAGCAAAAATATTGGGGTAACGTGGGCTTATAACGCCAGTGGATTTCAACAACATTCATTTTTATAAGTTGACAAGAAAATTATACAAAAGCAAAAAATGATATCTTATGGTCAGTGTTGAAATTCTTTAAAGCAAGCATTTTTTATCATTTATTGTAGGAGCGCATAGAGCCTGAAAACTTATTTCATGAAACTTTAATGCAAATTTTGTACAACAGTTTTATTCGTTGATCAAGAATATATAATACATATTTCGTCGTATTTGCTCAAAATAAGTTTTATTGCTCATCTTGATTGTTTATATGTACAAAACGGTATTTAAGCATAGAAAATAAATGATATTCATATTATAAATAAATAAAAACGTTTGAATAAAATCATTGTAAAACATTTTTTTCATATTTTTTCAAACATTTTATCACTTTTGTTATTAAAAACTTATCATTATGATACGATACCAGAATACTCCCAAATTATACTTAAAGATTATTTGCAATGAAACAAATAATAATTCATTTGTATATTATATTTTCAACTTAATCTTTGCAAAACCAAATGCATAACGAGTAGCAGTGAGAAACGTTATAGGATGCATTTGAAGCTTATAACGCAATTTCTACTTTTTCAAAAAGTGGTTTTTATTTTGAAATTATATCAGTTGAGCGCAAAAAGTATGTCATCCTTCCAAAGATAAGAGATGAAACAAATGGACTATAAAAGATTACTTTAAAAAAATTTAATTTAATGTTATTTTATTATCAATAATCAAAAAATAAAAAATTGTGGCGATATAAGACTACGTTACCTTATACGTCAGTCAAACTTTAAAGAATATTAGACATTTTTTCATTCAAGTTTTAGCAAACGTATATATAATTTTCTTTAACAATAATGGAATTTTTCTACAGACATCGTTCGTGATTTGCGACAACAGAATCCGTCCACTGCTGATCCTGATGGAGCATTTCCTGCTGTGGGATACGAAAAAAAGGATACTCAAATGGTAAAATACATTGAACTTTTGTTTTTTAGAACTTATAAAGTATTTTACCTGATAAAGACACACCAGTCGTCATTCATCATGTGATTAAGTTTTTAATTTTGGAATACGAATGTATAAATTGGAATATACACTTATAAATTGAATTCAAAAATAATTATCAATACAAATGCAAAATTGTTTGTTCTTCTGAAACATTTAGTTAAAATTTAAAGTTTCATTATCTTCCCATAAGTGCGAAAACACTCACTGTGAGACTGTTTATTGAATAAACGCATACATTTTTCACGGTGAATGTGATATGAATCCATAAGTGAATCACACACGCATCACACGGAGAATACTCTGGAGTACAGAGATCTCCACGACTGGAGGTCAGGAAACTCCAACAAACTGGAGTTCCACGATCTCCAAACTGGAGTTCTGAGCGCTCCCAATTTTAAATGCAGTCGTGAGGTTAGGTTAAAACAATTTAAAAAAAACATACTGACAGCGTCGCATTAGCAACACGACTGCATCTAAAATTTGGAGTGCTCAGAACTCCAGTTTGGAGATCATAGAACTCCAGTTCATTGGAGCTTCCTGATTTCCAGTCGTGGAGATCCCGGTACTCCAGAGTTTTCTCCGTGCACTTGTGATTCACATGGGTTTGACAATTTCCCTCTCAATGTCATGAAAACGTGTAGTGAATTTGACTTCAAAATTCATTCATAATGAGTTTATAATGAAAATGCACAGTGATTTTACAGTTATTATATTGTATAATGATGATCAACATACTTATCAGTTGTTTCACAAGAATTTATATATATTTTTTTATTTTCAAACATTAATTTACAAAATCTAAAATAATGTGTGAGTGAAGCGTAAATTCTCTGTGAATTCAAAGAGAATTCGTATAGAATTTACCGTTAAAAATGCGATCTCGGCATTTTTCAAAACAACACATTTAAAAATTTAACATTTACATTTAATAATGAAAAGTAACCGGTATAACATGAAGGAAACCTATAAATGTACTTAATATAATAAATACTTAAACCTAATAAATACTTAAAAAATGTTCAGTTGTTTAAAAGCTTTTATCATAATCTGTAATTCCATTGTTTAGAAACATTGCGGACAAGGTATATATATACCATCGAATCAGTTTGATTCGCTGATGTGCAATACAAAACCAGCAGTTTGTATAAGAGATGCCGCTCGTCTGTTATATGGAACAGAAGTTTTAAAAAAGAGTACTCCATCAGGGAAAACTATAAACCGAGGCGAAAAAAAGAACGGCCCCAAAATGGAAAAGTTAGATGGACGCAAAATGCAAGCAATTCAAGGTAATATGTAGCAAAGATTTTTGTACCTGTGTTTAATTTACGTTAAAAGGGTTATAAAACCATAAAGTTCCCTAACAACTATTATTTTATACTTACTATACGCACCTTATTTTTAATATAAAGATGCAATATAAACACAATATTTTAATATATTATGTTTATATTGCATCCTATAATACATTTATATAATATTTGAAAGATTATAAATGAAAACAATTATCATATTTAGCCTTGTTTATTAAGGGGAATACATATAAAAGAAATACAAATAAAAGTTAAAAATAAAAATGATTTTAAATATTTTTTATAGCTCTATTAAAAATTGAAAAATGATATTTCACTATACTATTAGAAATATATTCAGTTATATATAACCGAATAAGTAGATAGAAGAGTTGATCGTGAAGTTCAAATCTTCATTTTCTCACCAAAATAAATTTTGCTAAATAAAAATGAATTAATACGTAAAACATTAAAACAAAGAGAACAGACCTAAGCATTATAAGAAGATCGTTAATTGATTAAAATATCATTTTATATCTTATTTTCTACAAACGATTGGAATTACATTTTTCTCAAGAGTGATTTGTAGATTGAAATGGACTTCCAACCATTCGCAAAAAAAAAAAAACAAAAAATGATATTTTACGCAATTGACAATCTTCTTATTAAGAAGAACGTTCATGTTCTCTTTTCTTCAATTATTACATCTTAATTCGTTTTCGAGAAGCAAAATTCATAGTTTTGTTAGTTTGTTGGCAATGAAGATCCCCATCGGTATTGTCAATCTTTTAAGGGGAAATATCAATGGCTGACGAACACCTATTTTTAAATACCTGCTCCAAAATGATTTTTCATTAATATCTTTATTTTAAGCGAACATTTTGCCATAAAAACATATTAGCCGATTTTTTGAATATATTAGAATTTTTTCATCAAAAATGTATTGGTAAAAATATTTATATATTGAGATTTTTTCAATCGCGTTTTCATTTACACTTCTTAGGTTATAAAACTATAATCGAATACGCGATAGAAAAAATCTCAATGCATATATATTTGTTATTAATAAACTTTTGATAAAAAATTCTAATATATTCAAAGAATCGGCTAATATGTTTTTATGACAAAATGTTTCCTTATAATAAATATATTAATGAAAAATCATTTTGGAGCAGCTATTTAAAAATAGGAGTTCGTCAGCCATTGATATTTACCCTTAAAGTGATTTGTTACAAATTGTCTAACTCAGAATGCACCTAACCTAAAAATGAACAAATTAGATTATTTTTATTAATATGAATAATTGTAATTTGCATTTAAAAAACTGTTTTCAGTTCTTCAATACATTTCAAATTGTCGGCACTGATTGAAATTCACTTTTAATTTTTAATGTGTGAGAAATTTGAACCTAAGTTTTTTTAATGCTGTGAAGAAGTGAAAAAACGGGGAATTTTTATTTATTAATTTCAATTCAAGTAAATTAATGAGAAATACTAAAAATGTATCTAGTTTCATTTTTACGATTTTTAGAATTTTTTGTTAATTTCCCTTCAATAAAATTGAATTATTTTATAAATCCACATTTTTCTATTAATTTGAAATAGCGCGACGAAGGCAAAAACAAGAAATAATATTTAATATTTATATAAAATTAAAAAATACTAAAAGCCGATAACGTAGAAATCATGTGATATTATTCATCTTCTTAAACACAAGAGAAAAAATAGTACACTTGAGTGTTAATGTATTAACTAATTTATGTATAATTAATCTTTTTGGTCTGTTTAATAATTTTGTATAAAATTTTGTATATATGAGCTTGAGGGAACAGCGCACATGCTTGAAACGTAATACACCATTCAATTTTACTTTCATATTAAAATAATTGCATTGTGTTTAATTTGCAGATTTGATGCGTTATTATCTTTCACGAAAAGCCTTTGACACAATGACTGATGTAGACAAGTCGCAAATATTATTTAATGTGAAGGATTCAGTTGGTTCGTTTTGTTGCGACCTTCGGAAACCACCTAAGCGACAAAACAGCAATTCAGGAAGTGCTAAGAAAGGAAAGAAGGCGAAAGTTATTCCAGAAAAAAATGGTAATTTGAAAATTGATCATAATATACAATTTTTGACATATGTAATACCTGACATGCAGAGGATACACAAAATTTCGAGATGGTCAAATATCTTGTGAAACATACATCGGATGGAATTGGAACTCTTCCCAATCTCGACGAGCCGACAATTGACAACTAATAAGCCGGACATCGTCCTCTTTGACAAAGAATATTCAGTTTTCGGCTCCGGTTGATATGAACGTCATTGTCAAGGAGGACGAAAAATAGACCAAATATCAAGACCTCCTTTTTGAGAGGCTATTCTGGAAAGCTCGTTGTTGTTATTATCGGCGCCATACGAGGGACCGGATCCAGATTCCAACGGGAACTGCGTAGCATTCCGGCTTGTCAGAAAGATATCAATCTTCTCACAAGTCTAATGCAGACAGCAGTGATCTTAGGATCCCTCCGTCTACTCCGGCGAGTGGTGTTTCAGATGAACACAATTGACAACATTAACTGATTCCAGCCCGGCGACTCACCTTGACAGTGTCAAGCGTCACCGGGACTATAAACTGTATTTTTTGGCTGATTCGCCAGTGCCAATTTTCGAATAAGGGGCTCTGACGACACGGCAGCGTTTCACATTGAAAAAGAAATAATAATTATAAATTTTACGCATTTTGACCCTGATAATACTCCACTGCTGTTACAGATAACAATAAAAAAATAGACGAAGTATTGGAAGACTCAGAGGAGGAATATGAAATTGAACCAGCAAGTCCACTTCCTGAATAATCGTTATTATATTATATTTATTATATAAGAGGACATCATCGTACACTTTAATTATACGTTTCTTTATGTTATTGTATATTATATAAAATAATCTAAAAAGTTGTAATATTAATGCATGTTGTATGCATCGTTGTAATATTTAATTGTTTAATTAATTTAATTGTTGTTGTATTTAATTATGTAATTATTAATTAAATCTAAAAATGAATCTGAATACACGAGAAATATCAATGAGTTCAGATAAAATTTAATATATAAACCATTCATATTTATATTTTAGCACTTAAAATTACTTATGTACAAAATTGCCAATTGTTTTAAACATTTAGGATAAATATAGGTAAGAAATTCAAATCCTTATTTATTTCCTTATTACAATGCAAACAAATATACATTTTAATCGTTAAACATTTTATTGCGAGTCTAAAATATATTCCCTGTTGAAACATATTTCTCAAAACTTTCACATATGGAATAGACATTTGACTGTATGAAACGGCATAGAAACCTATAAGATGCAAATACAATATCATTGACAGAAACAACCTACCAGTTAGATAAAACTGTATATGGACATAAAAAATAAATTAAATATAAAATTTTTTTTCTAATAACTTAAAAAGGTATTATTAAGTTGCGGTAATTTAACGTAGCTCAATCATATTCTTATACAAGTTAATCAATAAATTACATTTTCGTAAACTTTTATACATTCTTTCAGGCAAATGATTTTTTGGTGTGCACTATCACTAAATTCTATATGAAATATCCGGTTCGGACGTGGAAAGTAGAATTCGTGTTGACTGAGAATGGATCGAGTATCATTCGAAATATGAATCCATATAAATTTGAAGTGAATTTAATAAAATATGGATTCTAATGTCTAAAGTTCACTTTCAATCAACTGAATCCACGTGAATTAAGGGTAGATACGCCATAGAATCTAAGTCGATTTTTTTTAAATTTTTAATCAATTTTTAATTCCCTGTATTAAATTATACGTCAAATCCACCTAGATGCTATGGCGTATACATTTCAGTCCATGTGGATTCAATTTATCGAAAGTGATCATTAGACATCAGAATCCATATTGATTTCACTTCGAATCAACATGGATTCTTATTTCGATTGATACTCAATCCACTTTCAATCAACATAGATTCTACTTTCCATGGCTGTATAAAATACGAGAAAATTCAGTATGACTCCAAATGAAATTACACGTTCTGAAATATCCGAGCGAATCCAATGTGAATGTTGATGAAACCTTTTCGAGAATTTCCGGCTGAATCCAAATGTCGAGGGAAGCGAGAAAATTCCAGATAGTTCCGTATAAAATATTTTATAAAATTCCGAATAAATCCAAATTTCAGACACGTTTGGAAATATCCAAGCAAATCCAATTCGATTGTCGGTGAAACATTTTCGTGAATTTCCGGCTGAATCCAAATGTCGAGGGAAGCATGAAAATTCCGAATAGTTCTGTATAAAATATACGGGAAAATTCCGAAAGAATCCAAATGAAATTATCCATTTGGAAATATCCAAGCGAATCCAATCCGATTGTTGGTGAAACATTTTCGCGAATTTCCGACCGAATCTAAATCTCGAGGGAAGTAAGAAAATTCCGAAAAGTTCCGTTTAAAATATCCAGGAAAATTATGAATGAATCCAAATGAAATTACACGTTTAGAATTATCCGAGCGAATCCAATTCGATTGTTGGTGAAACGTTTTTGTGAATTTGCAGCTAAATCCAAATGATGAGGGAAGCGAGAAAATTCTGAATAGTTCCGTAAAAAATAAATGGGAAAATTCCGAATTAATCTAAATGAAATTACACGTTTAGAAATATTCGAGCGAATCCAATTCAATTGTTGGTGAAACGTTTTCGTGAATTTCTGGCTGAATCCAAATATCGAGGGAAGCATGAAAATTCCGAATAGTTCTGTATAAAATATACGGGAAAATTCCGAATGAACCCATCTAAAATTACACGTTTGGAAATATCCAATTGAATCCAATTCAATTTTTCATACATTCTATTTGGAATGTAAGCGTTTCTCTGGAAATTTCTGTTGCAGATTTCCGACTATTTCTAAATACACTCTTATAATCTGGAAATGGTCGGAAACTTCAACGCGGGCCTAACAGAAATGAATTATAATGATGTTGCATACGTCGTAATTGAGTATCATCTGTCGGTGATGGGTAATAAGTTCCAATTTACAATAATTATGTAATTTTACAGAACAGGCATGTAATTATACATAACATATGTAAATTTACTATAATCCGGTAATTTCGACGTTATTGCTCGTAATAAATGTAGACGATTGAATGAGTTCTGAAATGAGAGCGAGAGAGATAGAGATAGCGTAAGAGGGAATCTCCTGAGACAAATTAATTATAATGATTGTAATATTATGGGTTGAAATAGGAGCTGTACAACGCTCTTTAAATGCCATCTGATTTATGCATTTTTGCCAAAGAGCAATGAGCAACTTAAAATTGCAATAGAAATACCATTCGAATTTGTATTCAAATCATTCTTTTAATTTTTACAAAATTACACAATAATTTGGCAAAAAAGGGGTTAGATTATATCATTTGAAATAAATGAGAAATTCAAATCATCATAAATTAAAATTTCTTGCAAAGATCAAGTTCACCGTACATCGCTAAGCAAGAATAGAAACAAGAGAAACATAAATCACTAATTTCCCAAATACTAAAAGTTACACATGCCTCCCCGAAGGTGGGTGCCTATTTTCCGAGTAGGTCAACGAGCTGTGAAATTTATGACCCCGGGAAAATGCTTGAACGATCCAAGTTATTTTTATTAATAAAGAAAAAGTATGTTAAATTAAACAAAATATGAATAAATTTTTATGTAATTAAGTTCAAAAAACAATTATCCTTTAACCTTACAAAATTCAAATCATTCCAATAAGTAGAACAAAAGATAATGAGAATTAATTAATAATTTGATATTTTTGAGTAAATAATTAAATAAATTGATGTTAAATTACAGATAATCTTTTTCTTTACTATAAAAAATCAATGACAAATATACGAAATTAATATAAGTAATCAGAAACTGTTAAAATAAGAGATTACTTTTCAAATAAATTGTGAGACAATCTAAATCATACAATAAAATCAATGTTAAGAAACAATAAATTACTAACAATTACTATATTAAAAATTTAATAGAATTACTTTACAATTAATTATAAAATTTTAGAGAGGAATAATGATATTAACTTAGTGAAAATAATTAATTGATGTTTATTTGTTCATAACTTTCAACCAATCTTGAAAATTATTATTTTTCCTGTTGCAACGTATAGTAAAATTAATAACAATTGTTACACATACAAAAATTTGACAGATTTAATAAAATTTTTATAACTATTGATAATTATTATATATAATTTTATAAATATTAATAATTATACCTAAAAACAATAACCAAATAGAAGTACCAACAATAATGAGATAACTTACACGGAAATAAAACCCTTTTTGCCAATTTATTAGTCAGGAAATACATATTTGCATTAAATTGCATATAACTCCTTTAAAAATACAGTTACAAGTACAAATCAACCTTGTAACCCTTCCAAATTTTATACACTATCTAAATATGCAGTTGGATAAACTGCAAAAATACTGCAAATCGTCATTTTGCACTTCACTTTATTTTTGGAAATAAACCAGCCTCCCATCTCAGCGGGAGCCAAGCTGGTACCCAAAAAATCTCTGTCGATCTGTATAAATACAGACGATAATTCGATGGAAGAGCAGAGTTGGAAAGTCAATCAGAAGTTGAGAGTGTACAGTAAAAGAGTTAGTTAGTGCAAATGTGAGTGTTGGAGGAGATTCAGTGCAGACAGGTGGGAAGGTGCACGGTCCGAAAAGCAGCCATTCACTCAAACCCGCAAGGTGCAAGGTCCGAAAGGCAGCCATCCACCCAAACCCGCAAGGTGCAACCCAGAGAAATAAAATTTAACCAGTAAGTAAAATGAATTCTACACTTTCAAATCCATGCTTGTTCTTCCCACGGGGACGCCAGTAAGGCAGGTTGCAAAACCACCCCGTGAGGATATAAAGTAGGTGTTCATTCTTGCCAATTGGTGCTTAACCGCATCAAATAGGTAACTAATTGGCAAAAATGAAAATGTCCTAAACGAGTTGGGAAAGTATGAATTCTAAAATATTTTTAAAGGGAATATCAGGTCAATTAATATCTAAATAAATTTTGAAATTGTTATTATATTTGACATCTTAACAAAATTAAGATGAAATTATAAAATACTAAATAGAATCACTTCCTTTCAAGTACATGAAATATTCTTATAGAAATAAATAAATAAATAAATAAGTAAATACATTTATAGTCTGATATATATAAATTAATAAAATTATGTAAGATATTAATAATAAACATTAAAATTGAGAATGTTTTACAATACATTATACTTAATAGATTAAAATTACATATGATTTGCCTTAAAAACATAATAAACATTAAAGGTCTAAATAATATGTTAAATTTCATCATTATAACCATTAATTTTCTAAATAATACGTCATATATAAAGCTAGTTAAAATTTCATCTCTTGTTTTTAGTTAAATTTTTTATTCTTAGTTTATATTAAATTAAAATGTTGATACATATAAATTACTTTGAAAAACAAATTTGTAATAACCATTAATTTTCTAAATAATACGTCATATATAAAGCTAGTTAGAATTTCATCTCTTGTTTTTAGTTAAATTTTTTATATTAAATTAAAATGTTCTAAACAAAAAATGTTGTAGTAAAATAATTGTCAAATTATAATCAATAAATTACATTTTTCCAGAATTATTATATTATCAATTTTTTACATCCTAATGCGATCACCCGTCCCATTTGTTCTCTTTATCAGTGTTGTTGGGTGTCGTTGACCACGTTTCATACGTGGGACACACGGCGTCCATCCTCCTCTGTATTCTGCCAGGACTGGATCACCAGGATCAAGCCAGGACATAACAGAGGGTGGACAAATTTTGGCGCAGTCGGTAGGACACAATTTTTGAAAAAAAAAAAACACTTTTGAGACAGTGGGACAGTGTAATATTGAAACATTAAATTCAAAAATAGTAATTACTTCTTTTGAAACAATGGTAAAACCTACTATAATCAAGGATGAAAAGATTTCACCATTTATGCAAACAAGATTTTTAATGAATGTTTTCATAAAAACCCTCAGGTTGCTATTTTGAACGAACTACTACTCAAATTAGGACAACAATTAATTGTTGAATATGAAAATAAAAGCAAAAATATACCAGTTATAACAATAGATTGAATATGTATCCTTCTTTAAAATCCATTCCTAATCTTTCCCTATAATGAGGACTTGAGTAAAAACGGGAGACTTTTAAAGAAAACAAAATATTAATTAATTACGAATCTTGCATAAATGTCAGTCATAATTTAAAAAGACTATTTATGAACTAATTAATATCAATTTTAAATTTTTACACGACCAACTTGGGTATAATTTGTTCGACCGATTCACTATATTATGAGTCAAAAATTTTCTGGCATTCGAAGTCCGATAGGAACTCGACGCCAAAAAATTCAAAATCATATTGCCTTGCCACCGGGAGGCGAGAGACAGCTGAAAGTTTTGCATAAAAAGGATCCTGCTGCCATTACAGTTCCCCCTAATCCTTTAAATAAGTCATATGTGCCTAGATTCCCCCACTCAATGATAGGAGACACGGAAAATTCCACAGAGGAGTCTGTACAAAACCCCGGAGAATCTAACAATACTGACGGAATTATCGATTACCAAGACGAGATCCAAGAGAACCCTGAAGAAACTGCCAATATTGAAGGAATTGCCGACCCCCGAGAAGAGATTCAAGAGAACCCTGAAGAATCTGCTAATATTGAAGGAATTGCCGATCCCCGAGAAGAGATTCAAGAGAACCCTGAAGAATCTGCTAATATTGAAGGAATTGCCGACCCCCGAGAAGAGATTCAAGAGAACCCTGAAGAATCTGCTAATATTGAAGGAATTGCCGACCCCCGAGAAGAGATCGAAGAGAACTTTGAAGAATCTGCCAATACTGACGGAATTACCGATCCCCAAGAAGAAGGAACTATTGAAGGAACCGAGGAAACGCCAATACACGATATAATAAACACCATAATACAGACAGATAGCTTGAAAACTACAGGAACTATTCCTGATACAAGCAACGCTCAAGAAGAAAGAGAGGAAGATTCAGAGGAAGAAACAGTTATTCATAAACATCTTATTCCTGAAGTTACAATTTTCGAACGAAGGAACTCTACTCTAAACCGAACTGCGATACAATCTAACTTTGCAGCATCCTCAAATTCAGATTCTTCATCAGATATTGAAGATAATTATGAGCATTTGAGAAAATTCTTGACACTTAATTTACCCAACCCTCCAGCAAGCCCGATAAATCTCCCTATTTCTTCGCCAAAACCAAGAAATCCCAAAATTCAAAGTAGTATAATATTGAATAAAGACACTTCTTTTCCACGAGTGAAATTCGCCGATCATACTGTATATTATACTCCAATCGAAACTCCCATTATTAACCCTGACGTACAAGAACAGCAAGTAATTCAAAATAAATATCTACACCAATCTACTCCAATTAACCCGAAAACAAGTACTCGACCGAATTATATATATACCAAGGAAGAGATAAACGAAACGGAATCTGAAATAGAAGCCAGTTCAGTACCAATCACCGACAATTTAGTTCATAACTTACAGTTACCAATGGCAGAACATACTGTAAAACTTAGGGGTGCCCTAGAGGTAGTCCCTAAGTTCTCGGGAACACCTGAACATGCCACAATTAGCCAATTCATTTCTGGCTGCATAGATGCTAAGAAAATGCTTCCTGCTCATGCTGAAGGACATCTCGTAAAGTTGATACAAACACGTATTCTTGACGGAGCTCGGGAAATTATTCGAGGTTATGATTTTAATACCGTTCAAGAGCTTCTAGATCGATTACAAGATAATTATACGCCGCCAACTGTAACTTCTTTGACAA
>JABFPP010000042.1:0-11602 GCA_022817365.1 Mallateleia sp. ZL-2020
GGATGTAATTTTGGACATGAATATGGATCTGGGTTTTAAATGGGATTGTGGATTTCGATTGCATTTTGGTTTTCGATGTAGATTTTGAATAAAATTTTCGATTTGAATTTTGATAATGATTTTGGATATAAATTTAATAGCTTTCTTTGTATAGCTTCAGAAAGTGATTTAATGATTTTGAATGTATTAGAGTACTTTTTGCATGAGATTTTGTTTTCGATTTGATTTTTGAATTTGGATTTTTTGCATGAGATTTTGTTTTCGATTTGATATTTGAATTTGGACTTGGATTTAAATTGAATTATAATTTTAAATCTGTCCCCAATATGATGTTTGATTTGTGTTTTATTGTTCATTTGATTTTTGTTTATGGAGTTGATTGCATTTTTTTAATTTAGACTATGGGATTCTGGATTCTGTTTCGTATTTTAGATTTGAATGTTGAATTATTTTATATTCAAATTATTTATTCCTATTTCATTTTTATTTTCTGTGTCACGAATTCCTAGCGATTCGTAACTTTAACAAATTACGAATTATTAGGAATTCTGAACTAGGAAATTTCTTATCAGAAAATTTGTCCAATCTTATTATAAAATTACGTTACTGGATTGTGAAATTATCTAATCGAATAAAAATCTTTCGACCCAGGAATGATTTACGTCCAGTGTGCTTATAAGTAAATCTCACCACTAAGACATGAAGCTTGATAACTGGATGTAACTTATTCTTACTTTTAGTTTTGAAGTATAAAGATCTTTATAATTAAAAGTTGTAAGTGTTTAAATAACTCAAAATTTGGGTTTTAAATATTAGATTTAGATACAGTTTCAGATTTGATATTGAATTTTGATCTAAGATGTTATTTCTAAAAAATCAAAGTTAAATTCAAAATGACAAACAAAATCAAACGAATATAAAATCACATCCAAAATAAAATCCAAAACGAATATTTCATTTAAAATCCAAACTCAAACATAAATCCAAATCCAAAATTACATTCAAAATTTAAAACCAAATTTTCATTCAAAATCCAAAATCAAAAATTAATTTTAAAATAAAATTTAAAATCAATTACACAATCAAATCCAAATTTAAAATCAAATCCAAGTCCATAATCAAATTTATATCCAAAATCAAATCTAAATAAAAAAGAAATCCAAATAAATAAATCTAATCCAAATCCAAATTTTAGAATTAAATTTAAATCCACAATCAAGTATAAATCCAAATAAAGTAACAAATCCAAATAAAAGATCTAATCCTAATCAAAAATTAAATTCAACTAAACTAAATGCAATCCAAAATTCAAATCCAAAATCCAAAGTTAAATCTGATATCGAATCCAAAATGAATTCAAAATTAGTTCAAAAATCAAATTAAAAATCCAAATCCAAAATAACATTTAAAATAAAAAACAAAGTCAAATGCATAATCAAATTCAAAATGAAATTCAAAATCAAATCCAAAATCAAATCCAAAATTCAAAATGAAATTCAAACTCAAATCCAAAGTCAAATTCAAAATGTAAATCCGAAAGAAAATCCAAATAAAAAATAAAATCTAGAATTAAATTCACATCCAAAATCAAATCCAAATAAAAAGTCCAATCCAAATATAAAATTAAATACAAATCCAAAGTCAAATCTAAATCCAAAATCAATTCCGAATTCACAATCAAATTTTAAATGCATTATAAAATTTAAAATCAAATCTAAATTTAATCCAAGTTCAGAATCACATTTAAATCAAAATCCATTTCAAATCCAAAATCAAATCCAAATAAAAATATATTCAAATAAAAAATCTAATCTAAATTCAAAATAAACTAAAATCTGATATCAAACCGAAATTCATAATCAAATCTAAATCTAAAATGCAATCTAAATCCAAATTCAAATCCAATACAAAAGTTATCCGAAATCAAATCTAAATCCAAAATCAGATGCAAAATCAATTTGTATAAAAATGAAATCCAATATGAAATCCAAATATAAAATCTAATGTAAATCCAAACTTATATCCAAATCGAAAATCCAAATCCAAAATCAAATCCAAAAAAAAGATCTAATCCAAAATTAAATCCAACTTCTAAATCAAATCCAAAATCTGATCCAAAATTAGCTTTAAAATCCGATTGAAGATCCGAAGTCAAATTTAAAATCTAATCTAAAATGGAATTCGAAATTAAAACCAAAATCAAATCCATAATCAATTTTAAAATTAAATCCAAAATTAATTCCTAAATCCAAAATGAAATTGAAACTGTAAATCAATATCAAATCAAAAATCAAATTTAAAATCCAAATTCGAAACAAATCCAAATAAAAAATAAAATCCAAAATCAGATTCAAATAAAAAATTATAAAGATTTCAAAATCATATCTAAAATGAAATCCAATCTTCAATTTCAAATTCACTGCCAATATGAAATTCAAAATAAAATTCGAAATGAAATTCAAATTCAATATCATAGTCAAAATCACATTCAAAATGAAATCCAAAATGAAATCCAGCATTGTCAAATCCAAATTCAAAACGAAATTCACATCCAAAATTAAAACCCAAATCAAAATTAAAATTAAAAATCAAATCCAAAATTGAAAATCAAGTAAGTGAAATAAATATCAAAAATAAAATAAATTTAAAATAAAATTTAATTAATGTATTAATTTATTTCATTTTATATTATGTTATTTAAATATTTAATGATATTTTCTAAATAATTATTAAAAATCGTTTTTAATATATATATTCTTAATATTTATTTATTTTATTATATATTATTTTATTTTTTAGTTATAAAATATACTAATTTGTAAATACATTAATATACTTATAAAATGAGAGATATTGTAATAGCAAACTTGAATTTCTAATATTTATTTTATTTTCGCTTAAATATTTGTGAAAGAATATCCGTTTTCACGAACGCACGAATGCGATCGATAAACAAATCATGTGCAAGGGCCTTACGTACGGATACGACCACTGGCCAGAGTTGGGAACGCTGGCTTGTACGACATTTTATATGCCTTGGGCTGCGGACAAAAGTGGAACTTTATTATTGTCCTAGGACAATAATAAAGTTCTTTATTATTGTCCTAGGACAATAATAAAGCCATTTTTATCCTTTGACGCATGTTAGTTCCACTTTTGTCCGCAGCCCAAGGCATATAATAGTATATTATGTATCAAGGGCGGAGCAACAGCGATAATGTACGAGGATGAAGTTGGCCGCACGAGACGAAGGTAAGGACTGCCGTAGGCAGTCCGAGCAGAAGTCGAGTGCTGCCAACTTCGCCCGAGTTCGTTATTGCTGTCGCTCCGCCGTGGTGCATACCATATTTTTTGTGACCAGTGCTCGTATGGTGGCTTATTTACCCTCTATGTCATCTCATAATTGCCCTAGGGCGGTAAGTGTAATTTTTTTTACCTGCATCTGAAATTGACTACGTTCCGCCTCATGTAGAGGGTAAATAAGCCACCATAACGAGCACGTGTTACAAAAAAGTCATTTTTAGAAATAATAACATGCCCTTCAAATAAATTGCATCTTGTAGGACTTTAAAAGCTATACTAGTTCCTAGATTTTCAGAGTCATAAGTCAAAAATATCTCTTCTAAAATTAGGTGAAAATATTAAAAATAGTCATTTCTTATCTTTTGTTAAAGTCTTAAATTAAAGGACATTACTGCCTCGGGCGCCACCGGCGCCCAAGGCTTGTACAACATTTCATATGCCGCGGGCGAGGATAGTAATTAGAACTAACATGCGCCATTTTTGTCCTCTGACGCATGTTAGTTCCACTTTTGTACACAGCCCAAGGCGTATAAAAGATATTTGTTGATATAATAAATATAATTCTATAAAAAACTTGCACCTTTTAGTGCTGCAAAAGTTATATTCGTGCCTAAAATTTAAGAGCTTTATGTCAAAAATATCACTTAGAAAATTAGCTCAAAATATTGAAAATAGTCTTTTCAACCACATTTCATATATTTTATTAAGGTGCTACAAAGTCACTTTTTGATGTAATAAAGACCGATCCTTTTCATACATTGCGCCTTGTAGGGCTCCAGAAGTTATGTTATTCTCCAGATTTTCAGAGCTTTAGGTAAAAAATATCCCTTAAGATATTAGTTGAACATAATGATAATAACCACTGTTATGCAATATTACATAATTTTTTAAGGTACTGAATCTCTCTTGTTGATCTAATAAAGAGAGATCCTACAAATACATTGCATTTTGTAGTGCACCAAAAGTCACCACCTTTCATAGGTTAATGTTAAAAGTATCCCTTACTAAGTTAGCTCAAAATATTATAAAATTTTCATTTCCATCAAATTTCAAATATTTTGTTAAGATGACAAAAACTGACTTTATGATCTGATAAAGACAGGCCCTTCATGTAAATTGCAACTCCTAAGGATCCCACACTTATATTAGTCCATAATCTTTCAGTACTTTAAGAAAAGAATGTACCGTAGTAAATTGGCTAAAAATAATGAAATAGCCATATGCATCAAATTTTATACATCTGGAGATGGTGCTAAAAAATAATTTTTTGATTTAATAAAGATAGTTCCTTCAAATAAATTGCTCCTTGTAGGGCTCCTAATGTTATAACAGACCCTAGATTTTCAGAGCCTCAAGTCAAAAATATCTCTACGAAAATTAACTAAAAATATTATAAAATGTCATTTTAAACAAATTTCATACATTTTGGTAAGGTCCGAAAAAGTTATCTTCTGATCTAATAAATATAATTCCTTCAAATAAATTGCACATTGTAGTACTCCAAAAGTTATACTATTTCACAGGTTTCCAGAGCCCTACGTAAAAAATATTCCTTCGAAAGTCAGTGCTAGTTATCAAAAATGATCATTTCAATCAAATTTCATATATTTAATTAAAGTATTGAAAAGTCACTTTTGATCTAATAAAGAGAGATCCGTCAAATACACTGCAACTTGTAGAATTCCAGAAGTCATATTAGTTCCTAGATTTTCAGAGTTTTAGGTCCCTTAGAAAATTAGAACCAAATAATAAAAATAACCAGTTTCATGAAATCCTACATATTTGTTTAAGCTATTAAATCGCATTTTTTGATCCAATCATGATGAGCCCTTCAAGTAAATTGCACCTTATAGTACACCAAAATTTATATTCCTTCATTGATTTTCAGAGCCTTAGGTCAGAAATATCCCTTAGAAAATTAGCTCAAAATATGAAAATTAGTGATTTTTATCAAATTTTTAATATTTTGCTAAGGTACTGAAAAGTCGTCTTTTGATCCTATTAAGAGGATGGAGAAGTCGTGTTTGAAAACTGCCATAAAGGTTTAGTGTGTTTTTAATATATAAAAAAAATTATAAAGTCTTGTTTATTTTACTGAGATACTTGCCCTTGATTATTTATGGGAAAATATGTTTTACTAATTGAATGTCTATTTAAACGTCTTAAATTTACAAACAACTTGAACAAAAAACTGTTGCTTGTCAATTGTTTTGTTCAAGTTATTTAGGAATATAAAACATTGAATTGTAAAATCAAATAGTACACATGATACTTAAATATGTAAGTTATGGCAACTATCTCAATAGTACCTAGTAGTATGTCACAAATAAATAAATAAGTGGAAATAATTAATTAATATTTGAGGATATGTGTTCATAAAAGTACTTCTCCATCCTCTTAAGATGGGCTCTTCAAATAAATTGCATTTTGTAGGGCACCAAATGTTATGTTAATCCCTAGATTTTCAGTGATTCAGGTAAAAAATATATCTTAGAAAATTAGCTAACAGTAGTAAGAAAATAACATATTCATGAAATTTTATTTATGTGTTTAAATTATTAAAAGTCATTTTTATATCTAGTAATAATAGGCCCTTCCAATAAACTGCACCTTGTAGGACTTTAAAAGCTATAATAGTCCCTTGATTTTCAGAGCCTTACGTCAAAAATATCTGTACTAAAATTAGGTGAAAATATTAAAAATAGTCATTTCTATCAGATTTCTTATCTTTTGTTAAAGTCTTGAAAGGTTATTTTTTGATCTAATATAGTTCTGTAAAAAACTTGCACCTTTTAGTGCTGCAAAATTTATATTCGTGACTAGAATTTAAGAGCTTTATTTCAAAAGTATCCCTTAGAAAATTAGCTCAAAATATTAAAAATAATCATTTCTATCAGATTTCATATATTTTATTAAGGTGATAAAAAGTCACTTTTTGATGTAATAAAGACTGGTCCTTTTCATTAGCTGAACATAATGATAATAACCATTTTCATGAAATTTTAAATAATTTTTTACAGTACTTAATTTATTCTCTTGATCTAATAAAGAGAGATCCTGGAAATATATTGCACTGTGTAGTGCACTAAAAGTTACATACGTGCCACCTTTCAGAAGTAAACGTTAAAAGTATCCCTTACAAAATTAGCTCAAAATATTATAAAATTTTCATTTCCATCAAATTTCAAATATTTTGTTAAGATGAAAAAAACTCACTTTATGATCAGATAAAGGTAGGCCCTTCATGTAAATTGCAACTTCTAAGAAACCAACATTTATATTAGTCCCTAATCTTTCAGTACTTTAAGTAAGAAATAAACTGTAGTAAATTAGCTAAAAATAATGAACTAGCCATATGCATGCAATTTTATATATCTGGAGATGGTACTAAAAAATAATTTTTTATTTAATAAAGATAGTTCTTTCAAATAAATTGCTCCTTGTCGGGCTCCTAATGTTATAACAGACCGTAGATTTTCAGAGCCTTAAGTCAAAAATATCTCTACGAGAATTAACGGAAAATATTAAAAAATGTCATTTTAAACCAATTTTATACATTGTGGTAAGGTCTGAAAAAGTTGTCTTGTGATCTAATAAATGTAATTCCTTCAAATAAATTGCACATTGTAGAACTCTATAGGTTACATTATTTCATAGATTTTCAAAGCTTCACGTAAAAAATATATCTTCGAAAGTCAGCGCTAATTATCAAAAATAGTCATTTCAATCAAATTTTATACATTTAATTGAGGTATTGAAAAGTCACTTTTTGATCTAATAAAGAGAGATCCGTCAAATACACTGCAACTTATAGAATTCCAGATGTTACATTAGTTCCTAGATTTTTAGAGCTTTAGGTAAAAAATGTCCCTTAAAAAATTAGCGCAAAAAATAACCATTTTCATTAAATTCCAAATACTTGTTTAAGTTATTAAAAGTCATTTTTTGGTCCAATCATGATGGGCCTTTCAAACAAATTGCACTTTATAGGGCACCAATACTTATATCAGTTCATAGATTTTCAAAGCCTTAGGTTAAAAATATCTCTTGGAGTATCAGCTCAAAATATAAAAAACAGTCATTTCTATAAACTTTCATAAATTTTGTTAATGACCAAAAAAGTTTTTTTTGAACTAATAAATGTAAATCTTTCTAAAAGTTGCAGTTTTTAGTGCTTCAAGAGTTAAATTACTTCATAGACTTTCTGAGCCTTAGGTAAAAAATATACCTTAGAAAATTAGCTCAAAATATCAAAAATAGTAATTTCTATCAAATTTGTAATATTTTGTTAACTGAAAAGTCGTTTTTTGATCCTATTGTGATGGGCACTTCAAACAAATTGCACCTTGTAAGGCACCAAATGTTATATTAGTTCCTTGATTTTCAAAAATTTAGGTCAAGAATATCCTTTAGAAAATTAACTAACAACAATAAATGTAACCATTTTCATGAAATTTTATATTTCCAATTAAGGTACTATGAAATCATTTTTTGATGTAATGAAGATAGTTCGTTCGTATAAATTGTTCCTTGTAGGACTCCAAATGTTGTGCTTGTCATCATATTCAAGGAGTTTTAGGGAAAAAATATATCACAGAGAATTAGCTAACAGTAATAAGGATAAACATTTTCGTGAAATTTTATTTGTGTTTAAAGTATTAAAAGTCATTTTTAGATCTAATATGTAACGTGCCCCTTTTATTGGGACCAACTTACGCGGCACTAAAACAAGAAAAGCACCACTCGTTCGAGAAACCGCAAATTTCATTGTACGAGATTCGTAAGAACATGACAGACGATAGGGAAGCCGTCCGAGCCGGCTTGTTGACAAACGTATTACGTAACCTAAACTGTCAAACGCTGGCAGCGCGAAACAGTGACGCATCGGCGCCTTACCGACGGGTAGCCATTTTACCGACACAAGGCACGTGATCGAGTATCTAGCCGAACATTGGCGGTCGCGGCAAGCGGGGTGTCTAAGATGCCGGTGATGATACCTCGTATTTTGCTTAATAAATTGAAATATAATCTGATAATAATATTTGTACTAAAAAGTTTATTTCCTTAATTAGAGACATCAGAGATGATTTTTGTTTATTTCATTTTTGGATAATTTTTATTTTTGCTAATCTTTAGAAAAAATGAGCAAAATACAAAAGTGGACGATTGGTGGCTCCTTGGGAAGTTAAGAGGAGGAATAATACCACACGATTCCTACCTTATCGGCTTTTAGTGTTTTTATAATTAATACAAATATTATACACAATTTTTTTATTTAACGAGAAGCCCGCCCTTGTAAAACAATGGGAGAATATTTTTATATATTCAAGTCCAATTTTTGTTGCAAAATAAAGATAAGAAATGTGTTCATTTAAAATTGTCTATAGAAAAATATTGTTTTTTGTTGAACACATCTCTTATCTTTATTTTGCAACGAAAATTGGACTTGAATATATAAAAATAATCTCCCATTGTTTTACAAGGGAGGGCTTCTCGTTAAATAAAAAAATTATGTATAATGTTATTATAAATTAAAAAGACACTAACTCCGTGATTATAACTTTGGTCGGCTAAAACACCTCACTTTGTCCTCCTCTTAATTTCAAATTTCCTATAAAATGACCATCAGGGAGAATAGTTAAATACGCTGATTTTGGCTATAATCGTCACTTTGGTCAGTTGAAGCAAAGTGACTCTCAAGCTTGCTGTACAAGCAAGAGATATGTTGGAATGCGCTGAAGTTTTTGAGAGCTTCTTGCTGAAGCAAGCGAGGTGGTGTATAAACACAGCCACTGTAGTTGTTGGTCCGCTGAATGAATCAGGTGCTTTGAAAAAGCACCCCGTACAGAACAGATACGTTGAATCGATATCGAATTAAAGTGGATTTTCCACCTTGGGAACGTGGAATCGATGTCGAATAGAAGTTCCGAGACATGTATTCCGCGCGGAATATCCAGAGAAATGTCCGCTATGTGGAAAGTGAGTCGAGTGACTGGGCATCGAACAGGCGTCGATTCCGCGTGGAATCAACGTGGATTCTAGGTGAATAGAATAATGAAATTTCAAAATATTGGCATTCGACGAGCACCGATTCCACGTGGATTCAACGTGGATAGAGATTCAAATCGAATTGGATTCGAATCTCTATCGAATCTCCGTTGAATCAATGCGGAACTGAACACAACTTTCTCGTAAGTGGCATTTGATGATGGAAACTAGTATATAAGCGGCATAACTTCTATAATATATATAATAATTGTGATTCCAGCATAATTACTACTTGTGTATGAGTGTGTATACGTAAGGAAACATTTGTATGTGTACGTAAGTAAGCATTTCAAAATAATTGAACGTTATTATTTTAAAAAATATTTTCAGTGATTCTACTTTGAATCCACGTTGATTCCACGCGGAATCGATACCTGTTTGATGCCCAATCCACCTCGATTCACTGCCCACAAAGCGGACATTTCTCTGGATATTCCGCGCGGAATACATGTCTCGGAACTTTTATTCGACGTCGATTCCACGTTCCCAAGATGGAAAATCCACTTTAATTCGATATTAATTTAACGTGTCAGTTCTGTACGGGACATGGAGATTGCTACAGAAAGGAAAAGAAAGAAATGTTAGCTATCCTTGTTCCAATGCATCTAGTGGAATTTTATGATTTTCTAGGAATCCTAAAATTTTAAACTTTAAGTTCTCTCGCTCTTACATTTAAGTTACTCATTCTTTGTCCTTGTTCTAATTTTCTCTCGATGAAATTATTCTCTCAATTTGTTTAATATGATTGATAATTGATTATTATTATTAATTAAATTTTGTTAATTTTGATTATCGAATAGTTTTGTAAATTAAAGTATATCTTACTGCGTTTATTTGTTAAATACTTTAATTATTAAAATACGTTTAATGGTCGGGAAACTTTTGTAAATTTGATTGTTAAAATGTTTAAATCTAGAATACATTAATTGTTTATATATATATTGTAAATCAAATTGTATTTATTATTTAATTTTCGAAATAGTTTATTTATTGTCGAGTGATTTCTGTAAATCTTATAGCATTTATTTAATCGTTGAATATTTTATTATTAAAGTTATTGTAGCGTAAATTTTGTTAATCTTTTGCGATTATTTTATTGTTATTTGCATTTTCAAAATTCTTAAATTGTCGGGTATTTATTTGTTATATAATTTCTCTCTTCTCGACTTTTGGGAACCTATTATTTATTTGTGAATTTGTATTTGATTCGATGAATAAAAATAAAAAGAAAGAAATATAAATAAAAAATTAAATTAATATTTATTTATTTATCTTAGCTAATCCCAGTCCTACTAAATTTAGCTGAAAATTTTATAAATAGTCTTTTTTATCAAATTTCATATCTTTCGTTAATGTCTTAAAAAGTTATTTTTTGATGTAATAAATACAGTTCCTTAAAACAACTTGCACCTTGTAGCGTTCCGAAAGTTACATTCGTTCCTAGAATATAAGAGCTTTATGTCAAAAGTATCCCTTAGAAAATTAGCTCAAATAATTAATATTAAAAATAGTAATTCCTACCAGATTTCATATATTTTTTAAGGTGCTAAAACGTCACTTGTTGACGTAATAAAGATAGGTCCTTCAAATACATTGAACCTTGCAGGGCTCCAGAAGTTATGTTAGTTTCCAGATTTTCCGAGCTTTAGTTAAAAAATATCCCTTAAAAATTAGCTAGAAATAATGATAATAAGCATTTTCATGAAATTTTACATATTTTTTTAAGATACTAAATTTCTCTTCTTGATCTAATAAAGAGAGACCCTGCAAATACATTGCAGCACTTTGTAGTGTTCGAAAAGTTACATGCGTGCAAAATTTTAGAGTTTAATGTTAAAGGTATCCCTTACAAAATTATCTCAAAATGTTATAACATTTTCATTTCTATCAAATTTCAATTATTTTGTTCAGATGACAAAAGCTGTCTTTTTATCTTATAACCGTGCGGGAACGTATTCCTTGACTCAATGTTGAAACAATGTTGACGAAAATGTTGAATCAACGGTGAAATAACGTTGTGGAAACGTTGAATCAACTTTGAATCAACCGTGAAATGTCCGTTACGTAAGTTTGACTCAACATTGACCATCAACGTTGAATTAACGTTATTGCAGGTTGAAGCAATGTTGAAGCAACGTTGACGATCAACGTTGACTTAACGATGAATGAACGTTGAAACAGAGTTGAATCAACGTGTACAGAAAACGTTGATTCAACATTAAATCATTCTTGAATCAACGTTGATAAAAAG
>JABFPP010000043.1:0-16818 GCA_022817365.1 Mallateleia sp. ZL-2020
TTAAATTGTCTGTAAACAAAAAAAGACAACCAAAGCCGCGCTTGCAAAAACATCCCCAAACATGGACTTTTACAGGGTGTTTTACTGTGCGTTGAAGAATCCTATTATTCTTGGTTGACCAAGCCTTCGATAAGAAGGACCATGCCCAAAAAGACGACTCATCTGTAAAGATAACATTGTCCCAATTTCGATGCAAATTTTCCTTAGCCCATTTCAGTCGTTTTATAACGTGTTTTTCTGACAACAATGGTTTTTTCAAAGTTGATCGATATGACACGTTATTTTGATGCAGACGACTTCGAATAGTGTTCAGAGACACCGTAATTCCTTTTTGACGAAGCTTCATTTGAGCACAACGCAATGAAATACCAGGCTTGTCTTGAAAAACACGCAATATCGCTCTATCCTCCTTTGTTGTTGTTGCTTGACCTAGTCCTCTCTCAGGCAGATCGTCCACGTTTCCAACCTCCAAATATCGCTTTACCCACTTCTTAACAAATGCCTCAGACTTCCGCATATATTTTGCAGCTGCTTTGTACGTCAATTTTGGTCCTTTTGCATGATTTACTAAAAACACTGCCTCAAATCGTTTTAAGAATTTTGCACTCATTGCAATAATTACGAATTATGTGACATGTGTAATACAAACTACCGGCAAAGCATACATTGCGCATTAGAGCATGGAATAATGATTACAATGTAATAACATAGATGGTACTGCGATGTTTCTGTATCAAATAAAGATAGATACTTTCTTGTTGAACAGACTGTAGAATTAGATGAGTTACTTCAATTGACAGGTTCACGTGAATTCTAAAGAAATATTTCACTTATATTTCACTGACCTGTTATGAGACTTCCTATATAATCGTATGTATCTGCCATGATGGTTTCATTTGAGAATTTTACTACATTCTATTAGTACTATATATAAACATTTTTTAACATTTTTTAAATATAATAATTTTTCATTTAAATATATTTATTATTGAAAATATCGAATATTTTCTCTATTCAGGTGGAAGGGCAAGATTTGGAAACAGTTCTTTAAATTTATTAACGCAAGCTGGTGTCTTAACAAATACTTTTTTCACTTTAAATATGAGTTTATTCACATCTACGTAATGGTTTCGAATTACTTCGGAAACAATATGAAGTCCATGAGCAAAGCAGGTGATATGTACAAGTCTTATAAACTTTTTCTGTCAAATTTGGGGCGCATGTATTTTATTCATTTCTCATTTTATCCATTCTATCATTTTATCCAAATCTCATTTTATACATGTCTAATTATATACATTTATTGTTGTATACATTTCTCATTAAATCCATTGCTCATTTGATACGTTCCTTATTTTATCCATTTTCATTTTGTATAATTTTCATTTTAAACATTTCTCATTTTATACATACGTGGATACATTTCTTAATGTATCCACTTTTCATTGTATACATTTACCATTTTATATATTTTTCATTGTATACGTTTCTCATTTTATCCATTTAACATTTTATCCATTTATCATTTTGTACATTTCTCATTTTATCCGCGATTTTTATAATTTATAATTTAGTATCATTGATTCTACGTACAACCTACGTACATTATAAAAATTGCAGATAAAATGAAAAATGTATAAAATAATAAATTGATAAAATGATAAGCGGATAAAATGAGAAATGTATCAAATGAAAAATGTATAATTTGACGAATAGATAAAATTGTAAATGGATAAAATGATAAATGATAAAATGAGGAATGTATCATATGAGAAATGAATAAAATAAGAAATTTATACAATGAAATATGTATAAAATGAGATTTGGATAAAATGAGATGTGGATAACATAAGAAATGTATAAATTGAAATGAGGATAAAACGAGAAATGTATACAAAAAATGTATCAAATGAGATGTGGATTAAATGTGATTTGGATAAATTGGTAGTCTGGATAAATTGAGAAATGGATAAAATGTATGCGCCCCTAAAATTTTTCCAGCTTTTACCATATATGGTGCTGCATCAGTAACGAACAGGTGAACTTTTACGTATTGAATTCGGTTTAGTCATGAAATTTTTAATGAATATTCTATAAGTTATGTAATATTTATAGCGTTTGCAACTGATAATGTTTCAGTTTTTAAAATATATGCTTTCCCGGTTTTTCTTTAGTCAGAGTACCAATAATCACATAGGCAACATAACTGCCACAGACATCTGTGGTTTCGTCGACTGAAACCCAAATAGCATTGTTTCCAATTTCTTCTTTAATATACTTAATTTTTTCATTATAATGAGCTGGCAAATAATGTTTTCTTAAAGTGGATTCGTGTGGTAAATGTATATTTTGATTCGACATGTATTTGGACAAGAAATGTTTCACTAAATGGTGATTTAATTTTGCTAATGGTATATCAGCTTCTAAGCAGATTTGTAGTACATCTTTTTTAAATTGAGTCTGCATTGGATTCGGTGTTGCACGCTGTTTGAACGAATTTTGTTTTGGGTTTTGATTAGTCGTACTATACGGAGAAAACGCAACAACACAGTATTAGTTACTAATACAAATTTTTCAAAACTGTTTCAATGTTGGTATCAATTTAACGCAGCATTGGCAAACAATACTATCTTAATATTACCACCAATACTACATCAGCCTTCATTTCAATAGTAATTCAGCATTTTTTCTAGTGCTGAAAACATTTTTCAAGAGCTATTTTCACATTAACAGAAAATATAACCTATTTTGACATATAAATCGAATGAACTGTTTGCTAAAATGAAATGAAATTAATATGTAAAGTAAGATTTTATAGATTTTATATTTTTATATTTATAATAATTTTCGTTATTTAACATTATAATAAAAATTTTGATTTAATTGTTATAAATATTGTAAATTATATTTCAATTGCGTGCTTAATTAATATTAAATATTTATTTAAAATTTAAAAAATTAATAAAAACATGTTTTCATTTCATTCAGTTGTATTAAGAACTGTATTTACACTGTATACATAATGTACTGTAAAAAATGATGAGTTATTACACTGAGAAGAATTTTCAGTAAAATAAAAGATCTAACCAGAGGCGGGCAAAATACTTAGATTTCAGTACTGACATACAATAAAAAATATTCAGATGAAAACTATAAAAATACAATATTAAATTTATTCAAATACAATAAATACTTTAAATACTGAAAATACTGTCAATTAAAAGTTCATAAAAGAATTAATTTAATTGTATTGATTTAATAAAATTAACTGTTAAGTTATTATTAAAGATTTTTATGTTATTTATTTATTATTTAAAATTAATAATAAATAATTAAAGTTTATTATGAAACTTGACAGTAGAATTGTAAAAATTATTTTCTAAAAATTTTATTACTTAAATAATATATAGAAAAGTTTATTAAAATATATAATAATATATTTGAAAATAAAATTTTTAATAGTTAGAAAAAAATTTACTGTGATCTATGTACTCAGAATTTGTTATACAGTATTTATATAAATAAATTTTTAGCAAATATTGTTTTACAAATCTGCTACCAACTTTCATTATAAATTTTTGTTATACAATTTGTTATTGAATTTAAAAATTAATTGTTTTTGAGACAGAAAGACAATTTACATTTACAATAAATGAAATTTATTGTTAATGCATTTATAATCATTTAAAAGCATTTTTTCTGCTGGAAAACAACAGACTTTATTAATTATTTTATTATTAGTGTTCTTATAGACACAGGCAAAATAGCTAATTTCTTAACAGTAATTCGTTTGAAAGAGATACAAGATTTAAAATATTTATATTAATTTTTTCCATATATTTCAATAAAATTATGAACAAAAGCACATTTATAATTTCAATAAAATTATAAACAAAAGCAATAATATTAAACGTACGAAATATTCCATTTTTTCTGTTGTACATAATATAAACAGAAAGTTTTATTTTTTTACCCTTTTAATATTTAAGGAATTAAAAAAGGAATTATAAAAAATGTATTAAGGTGTGGTCATCATAAATTTAAAATCGATGAGTTCCTCGTGATCACGATAAAATTTTAACAATCTTTTTAAAAAGAAATATTTTAAGTATCTAATGTTTAAAGTATATATTTTTTGGTAGTTAAATACTTCTTAAAATACTTGTCCACAAAAACGTAAAAATTCAAAATAAAAATGTATTTTAAAGACAACTTTTTAAATAGTGCCCAGTCCTGAATACAACTGAATATTTATAGTTATTTAAACTGATTTTTCCAGCTGTTTTAATTAACAATCAAATAATCAATAAATCTGCTGGAAAATTAGTTATTGAAAACATTTAACTGAATATTTCAATAGTATGTAGAGTACCTAGTACCAGTAGTATACTAGATTATTTTAGTGATAATTTCAGTTCAGTAAAATATATTTCAGTATTTCCTGTAAGGAGGGTAATTAAATTTAAAACAATTTATTAAAATTTAAAGAATTTCGAATGATTTATTTGTTCGAAATATAAATAATATACAACGGAATAAATTGATATATACAAAATGTAAATACTAATGCTACTTTAATTTGTTAAATAAGGCACCGAGGCATAACAAACATAGTACCTTTTTTATTTATTAAGGTAGTTATACCATGGAGGAGCGTAGCATTAGGATTCCAAGTTTCACGGATTTTTGCAAAACATCAAATACCGCAAATAAAAGTATAATTTATTAAAATTATTTATGCATAGTGATAATACGGTTAGATTTACCAAAAAACCATTAAAATAATATGTTTGAATTATAAATAAAAATATTTATTTTAATAAAATGCGCCTTATATTTCGTATATAACGAATAATTAGTTATATCTTGTAAACTAAACTGTGAAACGTCTTCAAACTTTACATTTCCGTTCCCTATAAAATGAAGTATATTATATTAGTTTTTTATCAGAATCTTAGTAGTAGGAAAAAAGTACCATTATTATGAAAAATGTACCATTCAGAAACGAGTTTCCTATACCTGCATTGTATTTTAATGCAACTTTAACACCTAATATCTCAGCTCACAAACTGTGAATCGTCTTGAAATTTTGCAAAATTGTAGCTCGTTACTTATGGAATTCATGCGTAAAATTTCATTGAATTCTTAGTATAAGGTGTACCATGATAGAACTACCTTAAAGCACAAGGAACAGGATTAGGTAAAATGTCGTGTGTAACAATAACGTTATTATTATAATTATTGATATATTCGACTTCGAAAGCATGAAAGTGTTCATAGAATGAAGCAGTATTGAATGGTTTAGCAGAAAAAAAAATATTTGTGCTACTTTTGAAAATCTCATTTATAACTCCGAATTTGGGTATATTACATTCGCTTACTTCCAGTAAAATTACTGTACTTAATGTGTATTTGATTCCTTTCATGGAAACCCAGTTGTATATTGTTGGTTTTGATATTAAATATTATTTTGGTATTTGCAATCTCAATCCGTTTAAAGCTTTTGTGCCATAGGTTACTGTACCATGTTGAATGTTACGCGAATGATAGTTCATTTTCATCTGTTGAGATATTGCTATAGATTTTATAATATTTTTTGAACCTGCTAAATCATTTATTATTCGTTTTATTTCTCGATGCTTAGATTCATGTCTCATTGACCAATATTGAACTGCTGGACCGAACAATTTCATTATTCTAGGATAGTGGGGTAATAAATGCATTTTCGGCTTTAATGATCCAATCAACTTCACATACAAATAATTGTGCTCTTGAATAAGAACATTCAGTTGATCTATATGTTGCCGTAGATGTTTTTGAGAAAAGATAATATCGATAATCTTGCGAAGTGTTAAGTACAGTTTCCAATGTTCCTCATATTCTAAAATTAAATCACCCATAATGATATCAAAATATCTACAGAAACAAATACTTTCAGCAGCACTCATTTTTATTTCATCTAATTTAAGTATCGGAGGCACGTTTGATTCGCCAATTGATGAGAAGTTAAACTTTTTTATTCTGCGGTTTATTTCTTCTATACACAATAATTTGACTTTCACAAAATATTGAATAATGCCTTCCATGGTGTAAATGCACACACCTTCCGCAACGTCATGCATAGTGTCAACAGTAGTGTTCTCCCATACATTGTAATTTTTTATATCATTGAACACACACTTCTCAACAATTCCTGTTTCAGTGACGTTATTCGTAATAAGGTCTATGTAATAATTATCTTTTGTTCTCAATAAAGTTACATTTTTTTGGATACTGGTTTTCAATGAATCCTTGCCAATCTTACATATTCGGCAACAATGATTTCCAGAGAAACTTTCAACAAATCCTAGAATGCTGTTTAAGCCTAAGTTGTCACCTGTAATTAAAGTTGTCTCGAAAAAAATGTGTTCAGTCCCACCAGAGTTAAATATTTCGATTCCATTGTCATGTAAATCGTTTAACTTTTCTATGAGAATCCGAGATGTAGGAAAGTTTCCAAATTTTTTTCTATCATCCGCACGGAATAACAATACAGAATATATATGTTCAAGTTCAGAGTCGTATTGTGATAGAATGCAGGGTATGCATGCGTACACTAAGTCAACAGCATTAGCCCCCGCATGTGACCCCAGTGCATTTCCCGTTTCAAAATCATCATGATAAATGATTAAAGGTAGAACACATTTTTCACCGTAACTTAATCTTCTTTTCTGTCAATATTCGGCTTGTATAAAATTAGACACAACTGTTTTTTCATGTAATAATTTGCCATGTTCAACTTTATTTCAGTTAAAAAATTTTCATTGCTTAGCAGAGAATAAAGACATTGTTTCTGGGATAAAAATTGACCTGTGGCTTCTGTGGATTTTACAACGACGGAACCATCAACTAAATCATGTGTTAAATTATTTCCTATGACAAATTCTATGGGGTTTACAAATAAATTTAAGGTTCTGAAAGCTTTAAATCTTTTGTATTCGGACGAAAAATCTTTCAGGGGTTGGCAGTTTAGATCAAGAATATTGTCTATGCTTCTTAAATGCTTATCGTTGTTTACGCACTCGTCATGTTTTTCTCGAAACTCGTTTTTTAAATATGGTATATAAATATTTGCTATATAAGAAGAAAAGGAATCGATCATTATCTGGATTGTATTTCTAGGTATGTCAGTATTTCCGTACAAAGAATTGATGAATACAGTAGTATCTATAAATGATTTTTCTTGGCGATTCGACATTATACTGCATTAACTTTATAATAATTTCATGCAATAAGACGAGTTTTTATATAATGCTATAATATTTATAATTAAAAAATTACAATTAAATAAACAAATAATTTGATAAATGAGGTTATATTTATTCAGAATGTTATAAAATTTGAAAACCTAATTACCAGTGCTATTATCATCGTTCTGCAAACTGCTGTCATTTAAAATTCCATATTCTCGTAATTGACGACGTTCGTTATTTTGCTGATGCATTGAAATTTTTGGAATATTGAGAATATCAAGTTCCCACTACTTCCCCTTCAAAAAGGCACGTTATTTCGTTTGCAAGTCTAATAAATGATTCTTTATAAATTCCTTAAACAAACAAATAATCATTAAATAATATCATCCATTCAGTGATAAGCAAAAATTAAAAATTTAGTTAAAAAAAGAGGTAATTACTTATAAGTCGGAGCACGTTCGTTTAAAATCTCTGTAATAACAATTGATGTTAATATATTGCGCCACTCTGGCTTATTTAATTTAAAATATCCCAATACTTTCTTTCCCTCAAATCTCTCTAAGATTTTAGTCCAAAAAGGAGAAACTATAAGAAATAAACACTAAATCAGACAAATAGGTTTTAATTTCCCAGATAGAATGGTCATAGAAATTATTGCACAATTACAACAGAATTCAGGGTAGCTAAATTGTACAAATTTATATCCAAAGTGTTTCCTCATATGAGGTTAGATATGTCAGCTTGCAGTTATTTCATGCAATGTTTTCAATGTTACAGCATAACGGTGCAATTAATTTCTAACCTATTTTTTGTTTTCATTTTTTTAATTAACACATTTCTTTTAATATTTAATTTAATTTTATATTAATAATATTAATATAATAATAATAAAATAAATATTTCGAAATTAAATATTAAATAAAAATTGAATAAATAACAATCATTTCAATTAACACATAATTAAAATATCTACATACATATTTCAAAATATGTGCAATATATTCAACATACCTTCAGCTTAACTATATTATTGACATTATACTTATTTATTTGCAACATTCATATTTTAAATTTCCAATATCATATTTACGAAAAGTATGTATAAAACAATTTTTGCAATGTTTCAAGCAAGGTGATTCCTCAAAAGATTATTATTCTGTAGACACGACATTCTAATATATATTTTCTAATTATTGACGCATATTTGCAAAATAAGCATTACATTTCCTCCATTATAGCTGCATATTTGCAGCATTATTAAGTCTAAATTTTATTATCTTTAAATTTTTATGCAAGGTTTCTATCTGGGTAATCAAACTTCTGCTTTTGTTTTGACTTCCAACGTTATATGTCACTAAATACTATCCATATAATAGCAAGAAACAATTCATAAGTGAATTAATAAAAATTGAAATAATTATTTTTAATTGTTTATTTTAATTGTCAAAATTTTTATAATTGTTTGGAAACAAAACTTTTTAACAAAATTAAGCAATTATAATACTTATACGACCCAGTTAAAAATATTATTAGAAACACATAGAGAGATAGTCCAATTTGTCTGTATATGGTTTCTATGCGTTTTTTGTCAGTAAAATGTCCACTTAAAAAAAAATAAAATTACTATAAATGTATTAATACACTTAATATTAATCTAATAAATTAATTAATAATATTAATAATCCAATTTTTAATCTAACAAAACTAACAGATTGTGATTTATAATAATCACAATCAGATGTTTTGTTAGAAAAGCAAAATACACAAGCCTCTAAAATTTCAAATTTTTCATATTTGTCATGTATAGAGAAAATTGGGGCTGCGATAGTTCGCGACCGATTTGTATTACACGGGTGGCGTGGTCGTTTTTATTGCAAAAGCTGCCTTCATTCTTGCTGCAGAAGGTGAGGCAAGGATGATTGCAGTTCATGTGTAACAACTGTTGTTTAAAATAATAGAAATTATAATAAAATAAAAATGTATTTAATAATTTTTGTAAATACATTTGAATTTACAAAAATTTTATAATTAAATGCGAATTTAATTATTTCTCGCATATTCAAATAAATCATTCTTGTATGGCTCTAAATGGATATCCATGTTCAAACAGATTTACTAATACATCAAACTGAAAAACTTGTAGACTTAAGAAAATGAACTTTTAATATGAAAATCCATTTAGAACCATATAGGAAAGATTTATTTAGATGATTGAAAAATAATTAATATCGCATTTTATACTGATCTTTTTGTGAATATGAGTGCATTTTTTATTGCAAGTTAATTTCGATTATCTTATGTATAAATGACTGATTTTATTAATACAATTATAGTAATTTAAAATAAAGTAGACATTGTATTGACAAAAACCACGTAGAAACTATATAGAGACACATTGGACTGTCTCTATATATTTCTAATAGTATTTTTTAACAGGGTAATTATTTCAAAATATAATATCTAAGATATTGTTACCATATCCTTAGAAAAATTAGGATTCATGCCAGAGTTGTTATCAGAACGTTGCTGAATTTGAGAATGTGCATTAGAAGTAGTTGTAGATTCAGAGATGGCAGTTGTAACAGAGGTTGCATTTGACTGACAGGTAGTTTGTATAGAATTTGTTAAAGTAGTACTGGTCGGTGGAATAGATATAGTTATTGGAGTTATAGAATTATTTTTCATTGCACTGTTTGCCAACTGTTTTAATTTATTAATATCAGATTCAACACCAGTTTCTAATTCTTCTTCGCTCATATCAATGACGCTGTCAGTACATTCAGTATTGTCATCAGTTGTTGTTCTATAACGTCGAGGTTTTTTTTTATTATTACGTTGAGGTCGTCCAGACATACTAATAATTTAATACAGGTTTTCTGAAACAAAAATATGAATTATTTTAAATTATATTAATTAGTTTTTAAAATAATATGTATGTGTTACATAACAATATATTATGTAATACATAATATAAGAATTAGATAAATCAAAAGAATAAACAAATAATATACAATCTTAATTTTTTATGTGCATTAATATTGTAACGTGGATACATAAAAATCGACTGTCGTCTTTCACAAAAACTGTATTTTCTTCATAAAAATAAAATTACTATTAAAATGTATGTTATAAGATACACGAAAATGAAAATGTTTTGCGATTTACCAATTCTTTTGTTTATTTGTTTATACATTTCTTCTTCTCTCTACTATATATGTACAAATAAAGATAAACTACATCATTTCGACATGATGAAAATATAAAAAATTAATTTGTCATAATATAAGATTATAATCTTACTAAGAAACGTTATTAATGATTATATTTAGTTATCTCTTATTAATAAATATTATTGACGTACTTATTACTGTGTTATATCTGCATAACGGAAACAATCCATTTTCCTGGCATATTTTCAGAATTATCAAACATTGGCATTAAGTAGCATTTACTTTTCACCTGAGTTATTAATACTAGGTCAAACTCAGTGCTTAAACGAGAACATTGAAATAATGAAATCATGTCAGAAGAGATTCCAACGTCAAACATAGATTCGACTACTTCAAATTGTTGTACTAGCAGATAATATAATTTATCTTTTTTAATTATATTTTTAATTATGCAAATTTTTGAATCAAAAGTTATGAATGTGGAATTTTTCGTTGATAAATCAAAAGAAGTGCCATTGATAGTAATTTTTTTGAATTGTTCATAATCTTGAATATTTTTGACTTGAGGACCGTTTCTATGTTTTTGTGAAACACGTTCATTTCTGCTCAATTCATCCGATTTAGTTGTCTTTATGTTTCGTTCTTCATTGATTCTCAGAGCAATTTGTTGCAAAGGTTGATTTGGTTTTCGTAAATAGTGGTGGAAACGTTGCATGGTATTTTCAAACGGAAATGCCGAAAAATGTTCTAATGACCCGAATCTATTAACATCGTCTATCAAATGTAATAATGCATGTAGATTATAACTCATAAATGATTTCCCATACAAAGGAATACATCTTAACACAAAAGCTTGTAGCATATTTTTGGCAACAAGTAATAATGATGGGTTATCGTAACAGAATGTTGCAATTCGGATAGCTGAACTGAAGATTAAAAAATGTAAATAAACTTCTTTTGAAAGAATACCACAAAATACAACTGAACCAGTGTGTAAAGTTAATTGTCTCCATTCTGTAGCTTTAAAAAGTTTATAATCCGAAAAACGTCTTGGAGATCGAGAAAAATCTGACGGGCAATATGTTGATAAAAGTTCCATTCTGGAAGAGAGTTGATCAACTTTTAAATATTGCAATTTCACGTTTTTATTGTATTTACCACTAATCCACGCGTGAACCATTTTTTTCATCACTCCTAAATACACTAAATGCATTGCTTCGAAAGGAACTTGATTCATCATGTCGAGTGATAAATTAATCAATCCATTATCCTTATCAGTTTTGTGATGTTTTCCTAATTTTTTCCGGTATTCTTCATCTGTTCGTGATTCGTTATTTATGTCTAAAAATGTCATTCGTCCTTGTATAAAAGTCCCTGATACTTTGCATTTAGAGCAAGGATCTGTAGCCATGTGGCCCTTATGATTTAAAGCAAAACTTCTTGCTGGAGCATCTGCAATGAAACAGCGTATACTGATTGCTATATTTTTATCGTTAAATAAAATACCTCCGTTATTAATTATTATATTAATTTCGTCAACAAATTCCTTAAAAAATTCAAGTGGGTTGTTTGGTTTTTGTTTTCCATAATAAATACCAATAATTTCTGGTTTGCTGTTATATATATTAAAAATCCGAATTTGGATTGGCCAAATAGATTTATTCCCCGATTTATGTATTGAAGCTCCATCTGTACTAAAATCTATTAGCAAAACATCAGGTATTTTGTCAGGTTGCATTTGACTCAATATAAATCGAATTGTATTTTCCGTTCCCAAATGAAGGTATGTTCCAGGATCCATTGATCTTACTTGCATACGTTCTTTTGGCGTTGCTAATAAAGTTCTGATATCTTTTGGCATCCGAGAAAAACAGTGATGAGATTTAATAACAGTAAGAACGCTATTACTCTGTACATTATTCATATGTGTATTTACAAAACATTGGGCTAGTTTTCTACGAAATGTGACAAAATCATTACGAGTATCATCACAGTCATCTTCATCTTCATCTGAGTCCGTATAATTTTTGTAATAATTAAAGTCGTCGCTGATGTCGCTATCACCATTCTGATAATCAATTATTTCAGTTTTTGTTTGTGGAATCAATAAAGTAACATTAGATGAATATTCTGACATTTCCCAACCGGTAAGATCAGAAGTTTCAGAATTAACGAAATCAACTGACTTCTTTTTCTTTTTTAAAACTGACTGTTCTTTTGCTTTAGATCGTTTTCTATATATTTGTCTACTTGATAAATAACGAAAACTTTTTACCGGAACTTTATTCATCTTTCTTTTCAATTTATTAAACGAAATTGGAATCTGCAAAAATAAATAAATAAATAAATAATAACACTCAATATGTTTGTAATAATATTTAAATATATTTCTATTTCATATTTAAAATAATGCTACATCACACTAATATTTAACTTATACATTTGAAATTATTTGAATCGAAATTTAATTTCCGATTCAAAGTGACGTAATTTTATTACTACTTTTACTTTTTTATTTTTTTACTATACTTTTATTAATATGTTTTTCTGAAAAATTTAGCAATATTTGTTTAAATAATATTAAATATTAAGTATATTGTTCATTTCGGAATTAGGATATATGTAAATAGTGTGAATTCTGGGGTTTTTAATGCATGTATACATAAAAATAAAACTCACGCTATCACAAATTGCAAAGTTAGAAAGGTTAGGTAATTTAGGTAATACAAAAACATTGAAAGCAATAGAAAAAAATATTTTTTAATTTCCCTTAGCAAGAAAGTCAATAGGCTTGTTTATTTAGTGAATTGTTTTTAATTGATCTTAATTTCTATTTCTTTTCTTTTACAGTGTAAATTCTACGTATATTAGTCAAGCTTTATGATTTACATTTATTAATATAATTGTTTAAAACAAATTTTACACTATATTTTACTTTAATTAAAATACAATACAAAAAAGAAAACAAAAACACAACAAAGATATAAAATATAACTTCATATTTTCGATGTGAACATTTGAAAACAAATTTACATATAATTTAACTTACCTTCAGAAACTCTGCACTTGACAATCCGAAATGATGATTGTTTAATGATGATTAAACCTTACAAATAAATATAATTCGACCGTTCGTAACTTCTTTCCACCTTTAAACTTTCGTACTTTCCGACCGTTCGTACTTTCTTTCCACACAAATAAAAGTTCAAATATGTTCTGCTAATAGTAAACACGATCTGCAGACGACGAACACCACTGCTAACGATAGAGGCGCTACTTGTTTGACCGCTAAAATACAAATTTATGTTTTTGGCTGTTTTAAATTTTCGTTTACATAATTTGAGTTTCAGTTATATTGATATATAAAACGTTTAATAAAGTCTATTGTATGACTATTTTCATATCATTACATTTTATAATAAACACTTTATGTTTTCAGATTATTTATTTTTTTTAATAATGAGTACATATGATTTGAAATATTTAATTTCTGTTTGTTTTGTTATTTTGCACAATAAATTCATTACCATGCACAAAATATATAAACTCATTACAATAATAAATAAGTTATTCATTGAAATAATAAATATATAAATTTATTATTGTGCATTAAATATTTAAACAAAATAAAAAAATTTTTTTTAAATAATATAAAATCTATTTTTGTGTATTATAAAAGTTACATATGTATTTAAAATTAGTGTTTTTGTAATTATAAAATATTCTAAATAATTGTTTATTATTTTGTATTATAATTAATATAATAAATGAATTTTATATTAAATATTATAAAAGTATTTTACAATTAATAGTAAAAGTAAAAGTTAAACATATTGTTATACTATCATTTAAAGAAATATTTTAAGTTTAATTTAGTAAAATCTGAAGAATATATCAAACGTCTGTACATTCAATAAAATATATCCTCGAAATTTAATATTATTAATGACCGTAATAAATTATAAATATCAATTACCATGTTATTAATATTAATGCAAGCATTTCACTTTCATTCATGCAGCCATTACGTTAACATTAATGCTAATATTCCATTAGCATTAATGCTAAAATTATATTAGCATTGATGCTTACATTATACTAAATATTGATACTACAATATTACTGGCATGAATGCTTACATTATTCTAAATATTGATATTATAATATTATTGGCATCAATGCTATCATTACACTATCATTAATGCTAATGGTATGCTACGATAATTTGTATTTCAAGTTTATATAATGATGTTACAATATGTGAGTAAAATGCTAGCATTTCACTAGCATTAATGGTAGCATTATGCTTAGGGCATGCTAGCATTATGCTCACGTACGAAACTCGCATAAACGTTCCATAATGAATGCAGATGTGTCAGAGTATTGCTTGCATACGATTAGCTTACATGCTGCATGCATGCTAGCGTAACGATAGCATTACTCTTACGTTTACTAAGAGCTCCACATACACTTGATGCATGCTTGCATTTATTGAGCATTAAGGTAGCATCCATGCGTAAGCATGGCATGACAGTTATATGCTTAAGCATTTTTTGTTATCTGGGTTATACCGGTCAATAATTTTAATGAAATCTGTCAAATCATCTAAACATTTAAAACTGCTGTCATCATATTTATAATTTGCAATATCAATTTTATAATTCAAAACTTTTAGGGTTATCTTTAAATCTTCTATTACCATAACTTATTTTTCTATTACAAACTCTATTTCATCAATATCTTTAATAGTCGTTTTATAAAAAACGCATTTTTATAAGGTAAAGTTTGTTTTATCCAAGTAGTTGGAATGTTTAAATTATCATTCGTTTTTATTTCATTGAATGTTAGGTGACACTCCGTAGTTTCAATTTCATTAATTGGGAAATCATTTTGGTTTCTGATTTGCTCTACATTTTCGGTTTTTTCACAAATTTCTACCCAAGGGAACGATGATGGCACTGTACCAGGTTTTAATGAAAATTTTTGTAGTGGTGTCTATAATAAAAACGACGATTTAATTTTCACTTTAAAAAAAAAAATATTACATTTATAATATATAGAATAATATTTTGTCTGGTAAGTTACTTTATTTGAAAAAATTCATTTTCAAAACAATTTATAATAATGATAATGAAATAATGTAACATTTAGTTTAAATATTTGTATATCTTTTAAACATTTCATTTATCTGATCATCAGATCATTTACACTTTTATTTTAATTTGTATAACTTAAATTTTATAAAATATTTAATATTTGCATGGCAATACATTATGAAATTACTTATTTAATTTAAATTAAAAGTATTATAAATTAGTTATAAAGAAGTTTAATTTATTATAAAGAATTTAAACTTGTATACCAAAGTTATAATTAATAGAATTAGTATGTTTTGAAAATACATTATCTTTTTAAAAATAATGTATTTTTTAGATTTTATTGCATAGAAAATCGCACTCATTTACCTCTTGAATAATTTTTCCCTGTACATCAAAAAACGTTTTTATTTTAATTATATCAGTTTCTAAAAAATACTTCTCACAAAAACGATTCGATGAATTAAAAATAATATCTTTACGCAAACATGCTTTTTGCCAGAGACAAGCCAACTCTTCATCTTTTGGTACACTGAAAAAATGCACGTTTTCAGGGTTACTGTCATACCCTGACGTGCATTTGTTTCAAATTTGAACCGGACACACAGAATGCAGCGCCACTTTCGACTTCATGGATATTAACGGCATGAGTTTTAACATGGAAAGTATTGCTAGTCGGATAGGGCTGGTTAAGGTAGTAGCAGCGTGGCTGGAAATAAATTGTTTAAGGGTGTTAAATTTTCACGAATAAGTAGAATAATATATTCTAACATATATTAATTCGCATTCCACTTACAAAAATATATGTTAATAATTGAAATATTTAATATTTACTGAAATGGCACAATGTTATAGAGGAAACATTTATTTTCAAAAATATATACCTTTCGAAATTGATACAGTATCAAGAGTGAAGTTTGAAATACAGATTTTTTATCATAGAATTAGATGAGTTACTTCAACTGACAGGTTCATGTGAGTTCTAAAAAAATATTTCACTTATTGGAGATTTGTCATCAAACTTTCTGTATTATCGTATACATCCACCATGATGGTTTCATTTGAGAATTTTACTAGATTCTATTAATACTATATGTTGACTCATGCATGGAGGTTACTTGATGATTTCTCAGCAACCTCCGTCATGATGTAGTAAAAACTTATGATTCCCATAGCCAATTCCATGGGATGTATACAGATCGTCATCAGCTCTGGGCTTGATGTCGCGTCATCGAAGGCTTGTCGCAACTCTCGGTCGGCGCCCTGAAAGTTGGTTCCTCTATCGCTGTAGAGGTGCGCTGGGACTCCACGGCGCGAACA